>JAOUZG010050085.1:0-10495 GCA_026289955.1 Argiope argentata | reverse complement strand
CCGATAGGTGGCGCTGCACAACTGGAACTATGATCAAAAGACACAAATAATAATAAAAATTAAAATGTTTATGCGGAATGGAATGCTTCCATGCTTCCTTTTTAATTTTTCTGCCCCTTATGGAAAATAAAAATAGTAAAGAAGCTAGAACTCCCGTTGTAACTGCAATTTCATACTGTAACCAGAAAAATTTGCATAAAGCATGGTTAGAAGCCATGTTAAAAGGTGGGGAATGTCATTCTTATTAGTGATGGCTGTCACGCTGCCAGAACGCGCTTTGCTTGTGAAGTTGTTTTACGAGAATAAAGGAAATGCTCCAGCAGTACTTCGAGAGTTTCGCCGACTTAAGGATTTGCGTAAGGGACCATTGCTTCCACAAGCTCTCAGGAGAATGATCGCTCGATTCGAGGAAACTGGACATCTTGGAGTTCAGCCTGGTCGAGGACGCAAACCGGTTCGTTCAGATGTCGTTGAAGATGTTGCCACCGGTATTGTTGAACAGTCAATGGATAATGTTTTAGGCTGCAGTAGTGCACGTGCAGTGTCACGACACTTGGGTGTTCCCTATAGCACAGTGTGGAACGTACTCAGAAAAATGGTGCATTGTTTCCCGTACAAAATCCGCCCTAATCAACAATTGCTGGCCACAGACAGGGAGATGCGACTGACCTTTGCATTGACATTTCTTGCTAGAGTTGAAGTGGATGCATCGTGGCCGTGGCAGATTCTGTGGAGCGATGAGGCCCATTTCCACCTCAGTGGAACGGTGAACACCCATAACTGTCGCATATGGGACACGACAAACCCCCGTACCTTCCAAGAGATTCCACTCCACTCACCGAAAGTTACAGTCTGGTGTGGATTCACAGCCACATTCATCCTTGGACCGTTCTTTTTCGAAGAGGTGACTTCCAATGGCCATGAGACATGTACCGTGACGGCCAACAGGTACAAAAGGATGCTCGAAACATTTGTTGTACCCCATTTGCAGCAGCGCCAATGCCTTGACACCATTACTTTTATGCAAGATGGAGCACCTCCACACATTGGACTCCCTGTGCAACAGTTTCTTCGCCAACATTTCACCACTGACAGAATAATCAGTCGCGCGTTTCCGACAACTTGGCCATCTCGTTCACCGGATCTTAATCCGTGTGATTTTTGGCTTTGGGGACACTTAAAAAACCTTGTTTATCGAGAACGTCTGATAACCTTGGCAGATTTGAAAGAGAGTATCAGTCTGCATGTGAGAAGCATCTCAGATGACCAGTTACGATCCGCAGTTGAACAAGCTGTCCACAGACTTCACATTTTACATCTTCAGGAAGGGAACCATATTGAGCAGCATTCCCTGCATCGATAACGTCCTTGTTTCATGTATGCTTGGTACTTTCAAATAAAATGTGTTTAAAACGTGTTTCTGTGTCTTTTCAGCATACGTCCAGTGGTACAGCGCCACCTATCGGTGATTTCTGGAACTAATTTCTTTTTTCGTGAAATCCGTTTCCCCATTTTTTGAATAGTATGTCCACAAATTTTCAAGCCTTTACACTGAGTAGTTCGATATCCAGGGAAGTCAGAGTAGGGGTGTTTTATTTCTGGCCACCCGGTATATATATATATATATATATATATATATATATATATATATATATATATATTAGAATAATCATTTTTTTATAAATACAAAGTTCCAAAGAAGAAAATAAACTACCACTGAAGCATGGGAAACTGTGGATCAATTACGTATTTTCTACGATGAAAATATCTTCGAACTTCCTAAGTAACTAAAACAATTCTTTCTGTTCTGACCTCAGTGTGTTATCCAATAGTTGTTCTCTAGAGACAAAAAAATATCAAATTCAAGTGTTATCGAACATCCACTTAGTTACAGTGAGTATCTATCAATTTGCCCTTCCTTCAAGAAATAATACCGATTCTTGTTCCTTAATAGAATATCGAACTATTCGTTGTCTGGAATGAGTTCTATCTGTAAGTAATCTTCTGATTGATTCATTTTCGTTCCTGAATTTGGTTCAACTCTTATTCCCACTCCATATGGTGACCACCTGTTTTTTTTCTTATCCATAAGACTAACATTTTTCTTATAGTTGGAGGAAATTTTTTTATATTTTAGAATAATTAATATTTTAGCAAACAATTCTAAACGCAAATTTGAGTTTTACAGATAAATATAATAAAATATTTTAAAACAATATTGTGTAATTTGACATAACAATTTAAACGAGATTTGTTCTTTGAATTCATTTCAATCATATAAACTGAATCTATGCTGAATAAACTGAATCTATGCTGTTGATCATAAATTTCAAGTTATCATATGGTAACATTATTTTTGAAGTTTTTATTTGTCTTAATTAATTTAAGTCATTCACCACTCTCTCTCATTCTCTCTCTCTCTCTCTCTCTCTCTCTCTCTCTCTCTCTCTCTCTCTATCTATCTATCTATCTATCTATCTATCTATCTATCTATCTATCTATCTATCTATCTATCTATCTATCTATCTATCTATCTATCTATCTATCTATCTATAGCCAAATAATGAAGAACATCGTTTAATTTCTTAAAGCGAATTTAAAGGGAATAATCGCCAAATAATGTAGAATTCCGCCAAATCTCTTTTGTGATTTTTCCCTGACCCCTGGCTTAGGGAAAAATACACTGAAATGACTGGATTTCAAGTGAAATTAAGAACAATTATCTAATTGGAATTTGAAATCAGATATACTTAAGGATCTGTAATGTATAAAATGATTTGTATAAATTATTGATCAAAAATCCTTTGCGTTGATATTTTTCAATGTTGTTTCAAATTGTTCTTTGTGCAGTGAATGTAATATTTTATTAAATAAAATGAATAATCTTCATTTAAAGTATTTATATTTTTAAGAATCGTTATGGCAAGTAATATTCAGATATGTATGTACCAGATTAGGATATTGGTATACTCTAATAATAAACTAAAAGTCTAACCCTATATATTCAAACAGCTTTACACCCTCTCACTGGAATATAAAAAATATTCCTTGACAATAATTTCATTTCTTTCTTTGACAAACGTCTATACATTTACTCCGAAACTCCCTGTAGAAATATAGGATTTTATAACGTGGCTGCCAAATCTAAAATTACTCTTTAAAATGCTTACTCTACCTTTTTCTGATATAGAAACAAAGACCATCGCCACAAAATTCCAAACTCCTATTTCTTTCCAATTTTTTACAGTTTCTTTTTAGGCTTTGCTTTTTAGCCATTCGCACTTTTGTTTATTTGGAGCTTTTCTTCCATATATATCCGATTCATTTTTTTCAGTTGGCGAAAACCTGAGTTATATATTTTTGCTTTTTTGAACTCTTTTCAAGTATGAATCCGTTCCGTTATTTCAGAAAAACCTAAACTATGTCTTTCACACGCCTCTCTTTAGTTTTTTGGATTCATAGATCTATTTATTTATGTAACTAGAAGTATTTTACTTTATATTTCTGCATTTAGTAAGAGACAATCGAAGAAATTCAGTTTACTTTCATAATTCGCCAACGTTTTAATGGTATTTTTTACTTCTTTAATAATTTCGTTTTGTTTTCTTAAAAAAGTATTTTGTTCCTTAAAACAACTGATTATAAATTACTCTTGTTTATACTTCCTGTGAGGATTCTTCTATTATTTCCTCACATGCATAAATAGTTAAAATTTTTCACCTAAGCTGGGTTGTAATCCATGATGGTATTGATAGAAATATTACAATTAATTCCGTTTTAATCTAATCTTACAAAACAATTTTTTTATTAGTTGGCTATTAATAAGACAAAACATCAAAATTCATTTAACTTTGGAAAAAAATCAAATTTGGAAAAATGTTTAGAAATATTATTATCGTGTTTATATTAAAAGTCTTAAACTGGTTTTGATGAAAATAAATAGTATGCACAACTCTATGAAAATATTTTGTAACTCTAAATTCTATGTGCAAAGGAAAATACTTTAGATACAGAAACATACTTCAAGAAAAAAAAAGTCATTCATCTTGAAATATTTCTAAAATTTTTATAGTTATGGTTAACTCAGATGTTAGAATACTAAATTTTTAACTCATTTTTGAAATGATACAACTACATTAGATTATTAGCTATGTCTATTTTTTTTAATCAGATTATATACCTTTGGTTTAATTGTGAATATTTTTTTAAAGAAACTTTTCTGAAATTTTCATAACGTTAGATGCTTTTTATAACTTTATAACTTTACTTTATAACTTTAGATAGTAAATAAAATGCTTCTTTTTTCTAGGAATTTAAAGATTTTTTTTCAAACAATGTCTATATTACTACTTTATTTTATTTTTCTCTTTATTTATTTTCATTCTCTTTATAAAATTGCTTTTTTGTGCAATAATTGTTTTTTTAACATGGTTATATTCATAAAAAATCAGTATCTAACAATGAGAATATATCTTTAAATAACCTAGAGCGATAAATTTGCAATATCCTTTACATATTTGTAAAAACAATATGTCCTTTGTGTTAATTGAAAAGATCGTTTTCAAAGGGGTTTTTTTTTTGCAATTTAAAGATTATCTTAGAAAATTTTCTCTACTCTCTCTGGAATTTTTCTTTTCATATCATTTTTGTGCATTTTTTGCCATTTTCATTTTTAAAAAATCCAGAATCTCTAATGAAGTGAACCTTGTTGGCTTCCCAAAAAGTAATATTCACTAAAAGACAGCCGAAAAATATAAACTCTTTAAACCATCTCCGTATTATCAAGGAAAAGTAGGGCCTTTGTGTTGATTGAAACCTCGAACGTTTAAGATAACTTTAAATACATCGAGCATTACACTAGGATTACTTTAATGCACAGAGTGGCGTAATAATAATAAGATAAGAAAAATGTCTCCATTTAATATCGATATCTTTGATGAAATTTTCTTTTTCTTCAAATTTTTTTGAAGCAGTTACTTTTTTGTAACACATCCAAATCGACTAGTTTTAAAAGTGAATCTAAAAGAGTTTTCAGAAATTGGCTTTTATCTTCAAATTTTGTTTGTCTATATTGTCTGTTCATTTTTTGTTTATGTCTTTTGGAAAGAAAATAATTTTCTAGAATTTGTTAGTAAAGCGCGATTATGTAACAATAATGTTAAAATAACAATAGAAATTGGATAACATAAAAAATTTTTTTTTGTAGAATTGTTTCAAATTGAAGTTTCTATAAATAAAATCTATATATTATTCTATATGAAAGTCTAGTAGCAACTAAATTTTATATGGTTTCTAAATGTTATACAAATAAAAACATTATTTTTATTAAGTCATTGAATATATATGATACATAAGGTTTGCATGCAAACAAATTAAAATAAATTCCTCGCGTTAGATTGCCTTTTAGGAACAAATCAGATAATTCTAATTCTTATATTTTGAGACGTGTGTACAACTTATATACATCTATATTTTTTTTTCTAACTATACGCCTTTTACGACCAGTTTAACCGTCAGGATAAGTGGTTATTAAAGATTCGATTAAACATTTTATGTAATTTTCTTTCAATGGATTTCTCATAAAAGTAGTTTTTAACCTTAAATGTTTAAAAGAAAATATCGCTCTATTCTATATTATTTTTAAAATAGATTTTTGAAATCGTCTATTTTTCTATTCATTGATCTGTCCATTTTAATAGGTTTATGTTTATATCTATATGAAATCAATCCTATCACAGTAAAGAGAAATGGATAAAATGGACGCATTTGAAAATATTATCAACGTTTCTTGATTTTGATATTAAATATTCATTATATATACAAAGAAATAAAAAAAAATTTCGAACACATGTCTTACACTAATTTCTGTTATTAGTAGAGCAAATACCTGTTTGCTCTACTAATAACAGAAATTAGAAACCTATTGATTTTAACAGGATTTTTCACATCAATCTTAGACAAATAACATCACGTTGTAAAATATTTGATGAGAAAATAAAGTTTATTTAATTCATAACAATGTAAATATTCATTAAATAACTTGAAATTTCCAATTTACCCATTATAAAATATAAAATAACTGTAAAATAATTTTCAATAAATAAATTGCTGGTATTATTGTATTACGGAACTTGAGAACATAATGATAATTTTATACAGAAATTTTGAACAAAATGTACGCTAGAATTTAATGTATGAATTTTTGTAAAAATACTATCTCAGCCGGCGTCCTGCTCTAGGGTTAAAGCGTCCTGCCCCATGATCTCAGCTTCCTGGGTCCGAGTCCTCGTTCGGGCATGGTTGTTGCTGATTCTGTGTTTCATCTGTGAGGTGTTTGAAAGAGCTTCCCCTCCCTACTGAAAAAAGGGATTCTGTAAGAGAATTCAATGCAAAAGTCATCTTCATATGAGCTATAGTCAGACCAAAAACTCCTCTTTACTCGATGTCTTGGACTTGGTTTGAATTCAATAGAAGGAAAGAAGGGAGATAAGCAGCAAACCCAACAAAATACGATTTCAATATCTCGAGCTTATTAAAATAACATTTCAATATATAAAATGGCATTAAAACGTATTATCTAGATACAGAATTATATATATATATATTTCCAAAGAATGATCGTTGAAACAAAAATTAAAGTTTTTTAAAAAAAAAAATAATTCTTTTAAGGATTCTAAATAAGAAATTATATAGCATATTTCCAATAAAAATAAAATTTTCAATGTAGTATAATTTAATAATGATATAAATATATAGAACATTTTAAATATAATAATTATAGAACTAAAGAAATTCAAAATGATGGATTGGATGGAATAAAATTCAATATTGTAGCTTTAGAATATTTTATATTTCCAATATTGTAGCTTCAGAATATTGTATATTTTCAATATTGTAGCTTTAGAATATTGTATATTTCGAATGTTGTAGCTTTAGAATCTTGTATAATTCCAATACTGTAGCTTTAGAATATTGTATAATTCCAATACTGTTGCTTTAGAATATTGTATATTTCCAATATTGTAGCTTTAGAATATTAATTTTGTAGCTTTATAATATTATATATTTCCAATTTTGTAGCTTTATAATACTATATATTTCCAATTTTGTAGCTTTATAATACTATATATTTCCAATTTTGTAGCTTTAGAATATTGTATATTTCCAGTATTGTAGCTTTTGTATATTTCCAATATCGTAGCTTTAGAATAGTGTATATTTCCAATATCGTAGCAAGTCGATTAGCTAAAATAAAATTAAAAGGGCTTTCATTAATTATAAATTATAAATAACAGTATAAATGAACTAAATATTTGGAGAAAGAATTCATCGTAGAAATGGAGAATGCTCTATGCATAGTAAAAAAAACTAATTTTCATTCTTATTTCGTGTTTACAAATATTGAGCTTCGATATAAACTTTATCATTTATTAAACTCTCTAATATGTAGAATTCGGTATTTTATTTAATTCCCCTGCACTAAATATGATAAAAATGATGGATTGGATGGAATAAAATCCATTATTGTAGCTTTACAATATTATATAAATATTGTAAAGCTATTGTAGCATGTCGATTACCGAACATTAAATTATAAAGGACTTTCATTAATAATAAATTGTAAATAACACTCTATATGAAATAAATATTTGGAGAAAGCATATGTTTGTATGCATAAGTTTATGATAAAAATGAAGAATGTTGTATACACAATTAAAAAACTAATTTTCTTTCTTATCTTGTGTTTACAACTACTGAGCTCCGAAATAACCTTTATCATTTATTAAACTCTCTAATAGGTTGGATTCGGTATTTTATTCAATTCCCCTGTACTAAATGCGATTAAAAAAACTTCTACTTTTAACACAAAAGAGCAACTGATGAAAGAGGGAAGCGAAAATGTGAACATTTCAAACTGGGAAATAAAAAATGAACGAGAACATTTAGAAAGAAAGACTATCGATCTAGTTCGTGCCCTAACAAATGTATAGTAAACTTTTCCCATTTCCGCATTTTATACACCAGGGAATAGTCTCCTTAACGAAATGTGTGTTTTTTTCTTAGTTTTTTTGGAGAACATGTTGGCATCTGTTTCGACTCACCAGCATTGCTGATTTTACTTCAACTGATCCTGGGTATCCATTGCAAATGCTTGGCAATCCGGGAAATACCTATTTCCTTGAAGATTTGTAACGATGAAAAGTATTAAGGGAAAATCTTGTAAATATATGTTAACCGTTTCAGAAACTACCCTGTTACGTGTAAGGTATATATATATGAAAAACAATATTTATAATTCCTTAAAATTATTAAAATAACTTCCAATGTTGTACCGAAATAAAAAAAAGAATATATAAACAAATAAAAGAATTTAGAGAATTCCATTCTCTCTACATCTCTTTGTTTTTCTTGAAAAAAAAAGAAGGATATTTGTTTACTGTTTTGAATACTTAAATGCTTGCTCGAAATGAAATTTATTTCTACTACAATAATGATTTGTTTTCGTTTTATTCTATTTCTATTATTTTCTCATCCTTTGACTTTATACAAAGAAACTTATGAAGGGTTCTTTTTTTTATAAAGTTAAACTCTGAATACGAAAAATATTCAACAAATTAGACTATAATATGCAAGCTTTTCATTTCAATATAAATGTTGTTTCCAAAATTATTGAAACGTTTGAAGATACATCATAGGTAAATATAATGTAAGTATTGTAAGACAATGTAAATACTTTTCACTGTTTTTTATAATCGTCGTATAAAATATACCTTTAATGATATCAATCTACATTTTCATCAAATACAAAACAATAATGTATTAAGAGTTTTTTTTTAATCTTTTTTTAAAAATTGGTATAAATAATGATACATTGGAATATTATTCAAACATTATTTAATATTTATATTAGAAAAAAATGAAAATAAAACGGAATTTTAAGAAATCGTTATTTTTTTCCTCTTATAGCTCGATTTCTAATTTGAAAATGATTATAAATAACATTTTATACTTTTATATTTAGAATATTGAGAAAAATGTACATACATTTACGTATTAAAGTTGTTCGAAAGTTCTAAGAGATGTTTCTTGTTATTTTAAATATCATCAGAATAAATGCTTTAAAATTTTAAATTTGAATAATTTTTTAAAAATTTAAAAATTTCTTAGTGATAGTCATTTTTTATGTTTTCCATATTGAAAGAGCTAAATATAAATATAAAAAAGAGGAAACATGATAAAAAATTATATTTCCGATAATAAGCCCTGAAATTAACAAAAAGTGTCAAACTTATATGGATTATTACAAACTTATGATTCATATTGGATTAAAAAAAAATTAACTGAGGTTGCGTGGTGGTGGTCACGCCTTGCGAGTCTCAGGGTCTCAGGTTCAATACCCGATTCCACCGACAAAACCATCTTGAAATGAGGTCTATTGCGTGCTAAATCCGTCTGGGCCAAACGTTCTCTCTTTGATTTGGTACGAAATGGTGTAGAGATAGGGACAACAGCTCAGGTGTCGTCCTTATCATTTAACCATGGTTTTGAGATCCGTCCCTAATGCTGATTTATAACTGGACGCTAATATAACCATACTAAGTTTGGATAAAAAGATTGTTCCAAATTCAGAATTTATGAAAAATAGGAATTTCTTCAAAATATGACAAAAAATATTTCAGCTCTGAATTGTGACTAAAATTTTAATATCATTATACGTGTTCTAAATTAAATGATTCTGTTCGATTTTCTATTAAAACTATGATTTACACTATCATTTTTTTAATAATGAAGCATGCTTTAAAACAGCATAGATTCAGTTTATATTATTGAAATGAATTCAAAGAACAAATCTCGTTTAAATTGTTATACTGCCAAATTACACAATATTGTTTTAAACTATTTTATTACATTTATCTGTAAGACTCAAATTTGTGTTTAGAATTGTTTGCTAAAATATTAATTGTTCTAAAATATAAAAAAATTTCCTCCAGCAATAAGAAAAATGTCAGTCGTATGGATAAGAAAAAAACAGGTGGTCACCATATGGAGTGGGAATAAGAGTTGAACCAAAATCTCAGGAACGAAAATGAATCAATCAGAAGATTACTTACAGATAGAACTCATTCCAGACAACGAATAGTTCGATATTCTATTAAGGAACAAGAATCGGTATTATTTCTTGAAGGAAGGGCAAGTAGATAGATACTCACTGTAACTAAGTGGATGTTCGATAACACTTGAATTTGATATTTTTTTTTGTCTCTAGAGAACAACTATTGGATAACATAACACACTGAGGTCAGAACAGAAAGAATTGTTTCAGTTACTTAGGAAGTTCGAAGATATTTTCATCGTAGAAAATACATAATTGATCCACAGTTTCCCATGCTTCAGTGGTAGTTTATTTTCTTCTTTGGAACTTTGTATTTATAAAAAAATGATTATTCTAATATATATATATATATATATATATATATATATATATATATATATA
>JAOUZG010050066.1:1319575-1400581 GCA_026289955.1 Argiope argentata | reverse complement strand
GAGAGAGAGAGAGAAATTATTAAATTGATAGCAGTGAATAACCTAGGGTTGAATAAATTCAGACTACTGCTATAGTTATAACTGATACATAAAATCATAGTATGCCTTTGTTGTTTCGCTTGAAAAGCTGAAATGTCTAAAATTTTCAAAATTGAGCGATAACAATATGTTCCAAATTTGATAAATTTGCCGCCTTCGGTGAGGCTAAGCGGATAGCACGAATTCGAAACTCTTCAACTCTGAATGTATTGGGTTGTTCGGAAAGTCATTTCGTTTTTTTGGGGGAACATGAAAGACAGTTTTCGTATAATGAATAAATATTTTATTAAATTATATATTGGCCAATCTGGTCCAACACCTTTTGCCATCTTTCTGGCAGTAACATAATTCCCCTCTCATAAAAGTTTTGGTCCTTGCTGGCAAAAAACTGGTTCAGGTGGTTTTTGGCATCTTCATTTGAGGTAAAGGTTTTGCCATCCAAAAAATTTTGCAGGGACCGGAACAAATAGTAGTCGGAAGGCGCCAGATCTGGAGAATATGGTGGATGTTGCAGTACGTCCCATTCAAGCTGTAAAAGTTTTTGGCGAGTGACCAAACTTGTGTGAGGTCTCGCATTATCCTGGTGGAACACTACACCCTTCCTGTTGATTAATTCGGGCCTCTTCTCTTTAAGTGAATCATTCAATTTGTCCAGTTGATGACAATAGACTTCTGAATTAATCGTTGTATTGTCCGGCAAAAGCTAAAAAAAAAAAAACGATTCCTTTGACATCCCACCAAACGGAGAGCATCACCTTTTTTTGGTGAATGTTGGCTTTTGACACGCTTTGAGCCGGTTCATCTTTTCTGCTCCATGACCTCTTGCGTTTAACATTGTTGTATACAACCCATTTTTCATCCCCAGTAATAATCCGCTTCAAAAATGGATCATTTTCTTTACGTTTGAGGAGCGAATCACACGCGTCAACACGACGACACAAATTTCCTTTCCAAAATGCCTTTCAAATGGCCATAAACAGTCGAATTCGACAAATTTAATCTCTCACCGATCTCTCGTGTGGTTATTCGCCGATTTGCATCAACTAATGCCTTTATCGCATCTTTGTCAGCTTCGACCGGCCTTCCAGACCGTGGTGCATCTTCGACATCAAAATTGCCGGATCGAAATTTTGCAAACCAGTTCTGGCACTGGCGTACTGTTAACACGCCTTCTCCATACACATCCGTCAATTTTTTTCTCGCTTGGACAGCATTTTTACCTTTTCTGAAGTAAAAAAGTAAAATATGACGAAAATGCTGCTTATTGCTCTCCATATTTAAAAGGGCACCAACCAAAAACTACTGCGTAGAATTAATAGAACTTTTTCACACACAAGCCTTGCAATATCAGCTCTCAAGACATATAATGGTTATGTGGCTTAAGTGTGAAGTTGGTTTCGAAAAAACGTAATTAAGTCCTCTGACGGGAAAAAACGAAATTACTTTCCGAACAACCCAATAACAATGTAGATGGAAAACACCTAACAAGTGCGGTTACATAAAACAATATTTATTTCAGAAAAAGTAAGAGAAGAGTTTAAAAATAGCATTACGATCAATTGATAAACAAAATCATCAAAGTGGATTGGATGAAAATGTCATGTCTAGCAGTAGGTGAGGAATGAAAGTAAGCTGCTTATTGAAGCTCTTGATACAGATTATTGGGGTCTTAAGCTTATGGTAGAAAACGGATATCTTGTCCAATTATTACAATAATAGCTTGAAGAATGCTCTTTTTAGTAGATAATTAGAAACTTGGATGGGTGAGGAGTAGAAGTAATGTGAGAAATCACCACTGCCCGATCTGGAGAGGCTTGCTGCTTTGGGTGGACATGAGAACGGGACATGCCTAGAAAGTAAGGTATCATATTATTAAAAAAAATCAAGAGAGTTGGATGTGAATAAAATATTGCAAAAATTAGATATAAATCTTTAATACATGTTCAGGTATGGGACATATCATAAGCGGGAATTTCATTTATCATCGAGTTCTAAATACTGTATAAATTGTTGTTTAAGTTTCTAGAGTGTTTCAGAATGAAAATTGTGCAAGATATATTTCTTGTCATCATTCTTAAGTTATACCATATTGAAAGATATATTATTCCGAAGGGTTTGGTCGTAAGTACTTACATTTCTTCAAATTTGTTTCAGCTATGTAAGTTTAGTTGGAACCGGATACACCAAGGTGAAGCTAATGATAGTTATAGAAAGACCAAGATACTGATAGATAGCCTTGAGTTTCTACATATTAAAGAGAATTGAATTGAAACTTTTTATTACATTTTTATCTGACATATTTGATGTGTACATTGAAGAGCAAATGTTTGTCTATGTTCACCTGTGAATCTTTATTTTCGTTTCTTCTTAAACAGTATAAGTGTTGTGCGATTGTATAATACGACAATCGTTAATTTAATTTTCGATATTGAGTTTGATTTTCCAACGATTTAACCACCTCTTGAAGTTTCTCGGGTACGTTTATAGTGGCAAATTAACAAGGTCTGCTTAATTATCTAGTTCCCTGATGACTATATCTTCGGCATAGAGACTGAAAAAAAAAACCCATTATACTGCAGGACGTCGTTCATAAATGAACGAAAATTATGGGGTTCAAAATTTCACCGCATCACTGGCTATGAGCTACCTAGATAAAGGAATTTGTATTTTTCATTAAAATTGTTGAATATCTGATATAGATAGAACTTAATTATTTTGATAATTAATCAGGCAAAAAATAGGAAATAGATTTGTTGATAAGGTCTTGTTGACAAACTTTGTCAAAATCTTTAGCGAGAAATTAGAGATCGACCTATAACTATAAGAGAATTCTTTTCCCTGTTTCCATATAAGTGGGATTCTAGTCATTTTCCAATATTAAGAAAATACTTCAACTTTGAAAAGAAGTTGTTGTTGTTGTTATTAGTGGCACTTGCCATTGACAAGCTTCGCCGAAACATCAGCGAGTTTTATGCCTAAAGGAGTGTCTCTTGTTTTGAAGTAGCGCCAACTAGGGTCAAGAGTACGACTTAACTACTTACTCATCACAATCGCCTTCAGAATCCGTTTTTTTTCAGGGAGACACATTCATACACATTACAGATAGAACACGGAAGAACAAACATGCCCGAGTCAGGACTCAAACCCAGGAAGTCCAGCCCTCGGGAAAAAGGCGCTACCCCTATGCCAGGACGCCGGCAGAAAAAAAAATATAAAGGTAAGTAAATTTTAAAATAATTTTGGCCGAGAGAGGCTTTAACTTTATGATTATTCTAAAGCTAAGATGCTTATTAGTAAGATCGTTTCCTGAGTCATTTTTTCCGCTGCATTCAACAGTTACCGGGCTTTGTTTATTCAGTTTCAATCGCTCAATAATGCTACGATCCATGCTTTCTGTATTGGAATCGCTAATATCATTGAGAGTGAATTGCTGTTCAAAATAATTTGAGAGGTATTCATGTTTTTAACTAATTTTACGCACAGTAACACTTCTATGAAGATATCTAAGTTAAGAGATAAAATAACTTTTATTTTTAATCAATTTGTGCGCCTTCAAAGCATAGGATCATACATGACAAATTATTTAGTTTAGGCTATATAGCTGCTGTGAAACCGTTAAAATCTGTGGTTGATTGTTGCTGTTTTTAAATTTTTAGTGCATTTAAGTTACACAGGTGTTTTTGGAGTTTAACTTCTCGTTGTAGTAAAGAGTTAAAAATTTTGATAAATCTATAAAACGACTGATACGGTCACAAATTTAAATGAGATCTAAAATTTTAGCGTGTGCTCATATTCAGACTAATCTTTTCGTTCTTCCATTCCAGATTATGGTAATTACGTTTCTGTGATGAGATCGTTTGATAAACATGCATTATATTGACAAGTTAATTCAAAATTTGATAAAGTTCTATATTTCTGGGGATAAAACACACATAAATGTTCAGTTATAAAATGACTATTTTTTTTAATTATAATGTTCAGTTGTAATATATCAAAATATTATATTTCACATTGGCAGATTTCGACCGAATGCAATGTATATTTACAATTTTGATGCAATTATTACACATAAAATTTCATTAATTCTTCGGCATGTTTCGTTTTTGAGCCCTCAGCTAAGTATTTTTTTTAATTAGAGAGCAAATGAAATGCAGACATATACATTAAAATCCTGTGATTTGATTCCTGTGTGATGAAAATTTTTAACTATTAAAACTCTTTTTCTTTGTGTACTTCATGATAAATTTGAATTGCGTTGTATGTTTAATCCGAATTCTGCAGCAAAAGCAAATATTATCATTTCTGAAAGCATTTTCTCGAATGGATTTTGATACGTATTTTCTTTGTCTGAAATCTTTAACATTAAACTTTCTTAACATTTTGTAGTAGATATGCGTAAGATGTTCCAATCCAAAGGTGCCAAGAACCCCCCCCCCCTTCATATTTGCTGCCTGTTTCGATTAGACTCGAAAACAATGTCATTGTATGCTAAACGCTTGATAAAGCATTACGATTAATCCTAACCCTTGTTTCTCTTAACAAATATGCAATATCATTCACAACAGCTTGATGCTTTGTTTCGAAACTACAGTAATATTGCTTAATCGACCAACCAGTTAGAAATGGGACACTATGCAGATGCAAGAGGTTTCCACGCCTATTCCGAGTTATATTTGGTATCTTTCTAAACCTATTTCCCTTACTTTCACATTGTCCTTATATTCTTTCTTGATATGTCATTTACATATTTAAAATTTCAATAATTAAAAGACATCACAAAAAACTCCCCCGAAGAAGCGCTGAGACAAAGTCAAATGAACATGTAGTTTCATAAACTCTGCATTTATTGCAATTAAAAATCTGTATTGCTCTTGAAAAAGCAATTTATGTTTATTTATAAGTATTATTTATCCGGTCATCATGTTAATAACAGCATGAAATGATTTTGACAGTTTCTCAAAGTTAGTATGATTGGTAATGTTTCAGGAAATAATCAGTAAAACGAAATTTTATTTCCTGATGTGAAAATGGCACAATTTCTAGTTCACATTCAAAAGCAAATCGTATTAAAAGGAACAATTTTACGTAAATATATAATCTATGACAATAAATCTTCGGGAATTACCTTTATAACGTCTTGTATGCTTAATAATTACTAAAAATGTATAAAAAATTTAAATCAAATAATTTGATTAAAAATATTATTTACAAAGAATGTTTAATTGTATCTTATAAGTGTATGATTTGTCTTTTCAGAGTGGACAAGTAAGACAGATGAAAGAAAAAAGAAAGGACAAATGAGGTAAAATTTAGAAAAGTTTTGACTTTTTTGCTATTTAAAAAAATAAGTATCTTCTGAAAATATTAATTTTTTAATATGAGGGGAAATACTAAGCACAGTTTGTTACAAATGTTTTATTTGATATTAGATAACAATCCTCCTCACGAAATTCAGTAGTAATAAATACAGTCAAATTATATACTAGAAATTTAAGTTGTTCATTTAGCATATGCTTATTGCATTGATTTTTTAGTTTTATTACAACGATATTATGACTTTTATACCCTCTGTTATTGATAATATAACTGTCGAATGTTCAGCTACGCTAATACTTCGTGAAATTTGTTAAATTCTTTAAGATAATTTCAAAGAATTTTAATACTAGATCAAGGCAGAAGTTGCTCTTTATACTCAATTTAGTCCAAAATTGCACTAAATTTTCAACTTTTAAAAAAATTCAATATATTTTTTTTACTATATCTTGATTACTGAATGGAAGGTTTAAAAATATTTCCTGTAATAAGATGTTTTAATGGATTAGATTTTGTTTCTAGAATTTTTACAAACTTTTGAAGAACATGCGTACTGACTGATCTCTGTTTCTTTGAAGATTTTTTTTGTGTTTGAGAATCAAAATTTGATAAATTATCTGTAAGGACGGCTCTATCTTCTGGAATTATAACTATTTTTAGCATATTCTATTTAGGACTATTTATTACTGTAACAAGAAATATAAAATACCATTTTTTAAAATCAATTCTTAATTTGGATATTAAAAAAATATTTATTTTAGTTACTTTTTATTAAATAATTGTTGTTCTCGCTTTCCACTTTACAACAGATAGCGGGGATGCACTAGCTTCTGAAGGTATAGACCCCTGATCACCCAAATAATGATCACCTTTGACTTAGTACCCCCAGTGGTATAATTCTCTATATGGAGAACTTTGTATCCAGATTGGAACTTGCAGCACAAGGGATGCGAATCCAATGCCCTACCGACCAGGCTACCCCGAACTAACAACTGTAACTACAATAAAGGTGAGAAAATTTGTCAATGCCATTTACTACAAGTTTAAAAAAATTACTTGAACTTGAGTGGATGAATAAAAAGTATTTTATTAACGATTGAAAATTTGATAAAGATTATATATATAGGGAGATTGTGAGCTAATAGTTGGAATAAAATGACAGATGGCATAAGAAAGCCTAAAAAACTACTAACCACGTTAAATATTTCCTATTATATAGGAACTGCCTTTTATTGCAAAAGTTTATTGAGAAAGCTCGTGTCATTACATACAGTAATGTGGAACATACACACATATATATATATACATACGTTTGATAAAGAACATAATTCAAACAAAACGCACAACTTTTTCTTTAGAAATATCTGTTTAAATTCAAAATCACTCTCCCTCCTCCACATAAGCTCTTCTTATATTATATAATATAATATAAAAACTCTCAAAGGCAGCGGCAAATTTCTCCAATCGTTTCTTCAGATGTCGCCAATGTCAGCCAAACGTTACAATAAAAATATAAATTATATATCAAGTGATAAAATTTAAGAATTGAAATAAAACTTGCATACGTATGCTAAGATTGTAAATGAAAACACTATTTACATTCTGTAGTAGAAGCAAACAGTCTAGACAACGAATCTGCATTTCACAAGTCTGCTGCCCGGGAAATTTTCTATTTCTAGGTGATATCTCTGCAGGGTAAGAGTCCGTCTTTGTAACTGTGATGACTGACATTATTAACGATGAAAGTGAGACTATGGTCACTGATGATCCTAATAGATTCCCAAAATTCAATGGTTCGAATTTCTTCAAGGTTCATATTATAGCGTAAGCCTTCCTCTCTGTTGTTGGCCATTGAGTTTATGCTTGAGTCAATTTCTGACTCTCATAGCAGATGAGGTTTTGCTTTCCGTTGTAGCTCTGTGTTAAACATGCTGCAATGCCAATTTCACATGCATCCGAATGGATAGGGAAAGTATACTCTAATGATGGCATATGAAGTTTTGGACAATTCATCTTTCAGTTCTTGAAAGGATTCTTGATACACTTCTTTCTAATCAAGGACTTTTGTCGGTCAATTCTAAGAGTATGAGCCATTTATGCGTTATTTGGGATATAATATCTGTAATAGTTCACTAATGCTATGGCACTTCTAAGGTGTGTTTTTTGGTACTTACGTTATATTATACCATTTAAAGTCATTACCAATGAGTTGCTAAACCACCAATTATGGCAATCCGCCAATGGTGTAATTCGTTGATCAAATTTAAACCCGTCACCAATGCGTTACTAAATCGTTGGCGAAGACGGTATAATATGTAAGTACCTGTTTTTGTTCTTGGTGCTTCCAACTCTTGTATTGGTCTTGTTTTTTCTAGATTCGTTGATGCTTACCCAGACCCTATTTATCCACCCGAGATAATTGATTTGAATTCTCGAAAATAAACCTTTCTTCGACTTTATAGTGAAACTAAGCTCATGTGATTTTGTAAATATGCAATCCAGCTGTTTCAGATGAGTTTCAAAGTCAAGGGCAAATAGTGCAGCATTCTCGATGTAAGTTCTTTTGAATTCACTACAACCTTTCAAAATATTATTTATGACTCTTAAGAATTCTACATCCAAATTTCAAAGTCCTAAACGTTAAACTTTGAATAATCCATACTGAGGTATGAGTTTAAAATTTGTATAGTCTCATCTTTGATGTTCCTTTGGGATAGCCAAGTTTCCCTTTATTAGGTCCAAAGTTGTGATGATTTTAGTTTTACCTATACTATAACATTAAATCAACAGCATTTTTCATAGGAAAATTACCCGTTTTTGTTATAGCATTCAGGTTCGGTAGTCTACATAAAGTTTTAATTTCCCGTCTTTTTTATTAACGCAGACCAGTGGATGAGCTATGCTGGTATTACTCTCTTCTTTTAATCCTACTGTCAATAATTCGTCCATCTGTTCATCACGTTTTTTTTAAAGCTTTAAGTATTCTATAAATGTATGTCTTCTTAAGTTCTATATTTGATATCAATTTTATGTCCTTCAACTTTTGCTTTTTTGAGATTTTCTGTAAATAATCCTTGATGTTTTTTAATGAGCACTTTTATCTGCTTTTATCTTTCTTCCTTTTAATAATCAAATTCTATTTCCCTCATTTTGATTTTCTTCAAAGGCACAAAAACTGTTATAATTTCTCCGAATTCTTCAGCATCCTTTAAAATAACTCCCATAGCATTTCGGATTTTGTCCATGGACTGCCCTTTTTTCAATCAGATGATTTGAAATGTAAGAATGTGATGGAGTGATTCTCTTTCCCCCGGTACAGGCAACCAAGCATACACTTTGTTACTCGATTCCAGAATGAGTAAATTCCCTAGATCTCCAATCATAAACCTTTTCGGTGCAGTTTCCCTGTTAAAATAATCTGCGTAGGATTGCTGTCTATTCTCGGCAAATACTTTCACCAATTCAGCAGCTTCCTCCATTTTCAGGTCCTGCAGGTTGGTACACATTCGTAGGTAAAGAAATCTATCCAGACCAAGTTAATTTTAGCACAACCCAAAGACCTCTGGCCTGTCTTCCATACATTAGGTGGAACGGTGAAACTTCAGTTGTAAAGTTTGGAACTCTTACGGTAAGCTAATAGAAGAAATGATATATGCTTATCCCTATTTGCTTGATCAGTTCTTATCATCTGAGGGAATATATGTTTCAAAATCTTGTTGTATCTTTCAGCCAACCATTACTAACTGGATATCATGGACACAAAATTTTGGATGACATCCTAATCATTTCTGGAATTCTTGGGTGAGTTTTGATTTAAAATTAGATCCCTGTTCACTAACAATAATATTCGGATTGTCTGTTCTTATAAAAATTCCTAATTAGCTTAAATTTTTTCTTTTAACTTCTCAATGGTACTGCTTCAGGGAGCGGGAATGTTGCTTCACTAAACATAATACATATTTAAATTTTCTTGCAGAAGTAGGTCCAATTATGCCAATATTTACCACTGTAAACGGTAATTCTGGTCTTAACACAGGAGTAATCGCCTTTTTTTAATCAGTTTTCTTCTCGGGACATCTCAACGGGCAAGCTTTGGAGAAATTTTCCTCTTCTGAGAAAGACCATGCCAGAAAAATTGAATAACGAATCCTCTCATTAGTTTTTCTCATTCTCATATGAATCCGATTCTTGAGCTAACCTCAAAAGTTTTTCTTGTGTATCTTCAGGAAGTGCAAGTTGGGTGTCGATTGTCCTAATATTTTATCCCTTTGATAGAGAAAATCATATTATATATATATATATATATATATATATATATATATATATATATATATATATATATATATATATATATATATACCGGGTACGGCATAAATTCATGCACATTTCAGAAAACCATAATAAAACAGTAATTATCGACAAAAATTGGGGTTTGTGGAAATATTGTCAGCGAGTCCTTAGATTTTGTTACTTTCCTGAAAAAATGTATTTAAAAAAGACCGATAGATGACGCTCACACATCATACCGAGACGATTTATGCAAATCAGGGAAACAGAGCAACGTGACTTCATAGTACATTTCATTTTAAAGCAAATGATGCTCACCCTAATCGCCGCCCCATGGTATTAAGCAAGTGAGGCGCGTAATAATGTCTATTACAACTGCGGGTAGCATGTCGGCATCGATGCCTCCAATGATCAATTGAATAACATCTTTCAGTTCCACCGAAGTGGATAGAGAGGCCAGGTAGACACGAAGCTTCAGGTATTCCCACAACCAAAAGTCAGCTGAAGTAAGATCTGGCGATAGTGAAGGTAATTCATTTATCCCCTGTGAATGTGTCTAGGAGGAACGTCTTAACGGAACTACCAACGTGGGGCACGGACACCATCCTGCATGAAGGTAACTGAGGATAACGCGGCAAGGTAGGCATAACGTGGTTCAGCAAAAGCCACATTATGCAAGAAGCGTCAAACTAAGATAGTGTTTTGCAGTGACAGGACAGCGTTCTTCAAAACAGAAAGGGCTTAGCATGAAAGGCGCAGTGAAACAGCACCAAATAGCCACAGAGAACGGATAGGTTTGGTCGTGTACGCACGACGGTTTGATGTCGCCCAGATACTACTATTTTGCGTATTGCCATCCCCATGCAATGAAAAGTGGGCTTCAGTAATCATTGTGGGTCATGTTAAAATTGTGCAAAGGCTTGTCTTTTATCGTAATCTGCTGGCAACAACTATTGAAGTGTCTCTATCTCGTAACGGAAACAGGTACTTACGTATTATATCGTCTTCACCAACGATCGCCAATGGTTTAGTAACTTTTTGGCAACAAAGATGTAAGATTTCGTGCAGAATGCGTCGGATCAACCTATCTGGAGTTATTGTTACTTTACCTTCTTTACATGCACTGCAACTCCTCGTTGAAGTTGCCCCATTTCTCATTACCTTTCTGACAGCAGGGATGCGGTAAGCACTGTGATGGATGATCTGCCACTTCATGGGCGATCCTCTAACCTTCTCGTTTCCTCAAAGCAGCAAACTAAATTCAATATCCCATTCAATGAAATTTTCTTCACCTTAATTCCTTTCACCGTCCGTAAACGTAGCAATGCTTTAGTCGCGAATTCATCGTTCTTAAAGAACAGTTTAACCACTAATGCTCCATCCGGTAGCAAAAGCTTGATGCTATAGTCGATTAAAACAGATTCATTTCCAGCCTTGTGTTTTATAGCTATGCTGATTTTCGCATAAACAGTCTAAGTGTGCCATTTTTATAGAAATTGACATCGGCCATTTTTAATAGATATAACAAATTTCTGTTTACAATTAGTTGGATGCCTGGGGGGTACCTTGCAATTGGGGATGAGATGCTTCTGGTAAGGTGATTGGATCTCGCCAACCCGGGGGACACTAATAGGCGGAGATTAGTCTCCTCCCATCGATGACGGAACGTAATTCCTCCGGGGAGGGTTGTAGCGTGCCTGGTGATGGCCATTAGAACTCAGCCACAGTTCTTGCTGTTGCAGTGGTCCGGTCATTCAGTTCCTACGATTAATCCATGTGCCTTCATGGCTGGTGGGAGAGTCTGTTCTATGACTTACAATTAGTTGGTCAGATTTCAATAGAGGGAATTTTGAAAGAATTACAGAAATTTTAATTTTTAATACGAAAAATTGTCGAGGACATCTCTTTCACCTCATATCTTTTTAAAATTGAGAGTCTGCTGTCCTCCCCCTCTCCCCCCATGCGAGGGTTAGCCTAAATTATTTATCCTTATCTTTCGATTTTAATTTCGAACGAATTACATTTTGTCATCGTTCCTACAAGTGAGTCAATAAATTTGCAGCGCTTACGGCTGGGGTCCTGATTATTTAAAATGCTAAAACTGGCATCATTATGCTCCACTCCCTTCTTCTGCGACTGTACTTGGATATGAAACAATATATAACCGTAAATGTACAATACAGAAATGTATAACAATGTATCATATTCAAGAAAGTTTAAGCTTACCTTCACTTTTTATATACTAAGCAAGCTCCATAGCACAGTAGTGTTTTGTAGATTAATGAATATATAACCGAACTTTTCTTTGTAGATGGTTGTTCTGGAAAGAAATTTTCTTTAAAGTGTGAATTACATAAAAAAAACTTTGATAATCTACATTTTTGGAAAGACCACATAATATTTTGAGTTAGACAGAATAATATTAAATATCTGCATTCTGTTGTAAAACTTGAAGTCTAAACGATGGATTCATTGTAAAATTTGATGAACTGGGAAACACACTCAAAAATATTTTTAACTTCTTTCCCACTTGATATGAGCAAAGCATTACTCTTGTTTAAACAAAATACTTAAAATATTAAAATTTTTATGCATTGAATTTCCAATATTTTTTTAAACTTAAAATTGCCCATATCATCCTTGATATACTGATTGGAGAGTCAAAATAATAAATTCTAATCCATAAAAAATCAATACTTACATATTAGACCATCCAACTTTATCGCCAAATTTGAAGTCGTCGCCAATGAGTTACTAAACAATTGGCGATCGTTGTCTAATACGTAAGTACCAAAATATCTTTAAAAAGAGGATTCTGCAGCTTTACTACGGTATAATCAGCTGGATATTAAACAGGTTAATTTGAAGAGGAAGGTAATTATCTGTAGATTAAAATCGCCAGCATATTGATTGTAAAATGCAATCTTATATATCTAGAATGTCTATGATCATGTATCACACATATTTTAGAAATACATATTGTTCACACAATATAAAATATATGAATACATTTAATCTATTCTTCTACACCGTTATTTAAGTTTTAAATTAAAATGCAACTTTTTACACAGGTATTACCACTGGAGTTCAAAAGAAAACGAAATAATATTGGATAATTAGTTCGACCAATCCATGACTTCCCCAAAACTTGATGGAAAAACAAGCAGATCGAGCTTGATTCCGTCATCAACCAATGGCAAGCTTCCGGAGTTGAAACTGTTAATTTTGTTGTATGTGCATAATAGCAATTTTAATAAAACATTGAAATAAGAATTAGTTATGTGTTCATTACATCTACTTAAAATCAGATTTCTTCTACATATTCCACCTAAAACAGCTGCCAATGAATGAAGTGTAATTTAATTATTTTATCTAAAGCTTATATTTACTATTGATTAACAATTAAGTAATAATTACAACTAATGTCTTTTCCATATGTAAATGCTTCACTTAGAAATCTTTTGAAAACATAAATTAATACTATGCACATTTGGACTCGATATTTAATTGTAAAAATACTTGATTTTCTTATGCCTACATAATTTCGCACGATCTTATGACTTAAATCTCACTGTACAGTGACTTTCCTTGACTCAATAAAATTAAGATTTTGGAAAAATTAGATTATTTCTTTCATTTCATTTGCTTTATGAATAGAAAGAGATAACTGCGGTTCATTTACATATGATTCAATTTTAAAGTATGAACTGCTGGAAAGATAGTTGGATATTTAACTCACCTTCAGCATTCCAAGAATTGGCTTGCCATATACGCTTGATTCACATTTGGGTTTTTAATGAAATTTTCTACACCAGAGTTTCTACCTGAAATGTTTCTTTTGTCGATAATCTCTTCATCTCAGGTGTTGTTTTGCAACTATTGTGTATTGCAATCTGTCTAGTGATCACTTCGTAACAAAAGGCGAAGAATTCTTTGTCACACTATAAATTGAAAAAATACAAAAATTAACAAAAAGATAATATTAATTGTAATTACAATGATATTGATGTGAAGAAAGGCTCACAGTAAACGGAATCTTGAATGATGCTGCAAAAAATATGTATATTTTTCAGACAATCAATCATATTTTTGATGCTCAGAAGAATTATTTGGTATGTTGGAATTCGACATCAAAAATAATCTTTTGCTACGAAGATAATTGGTGCAATAGTTTGGTTAAAGGTGCATGTTAGTAACTAGATAAATAAACTCAGTGATTCTCCAAAGTAACAGCCATTTAAGGAAAGAAATGAAAATTTTCAGTTTTGTCTCATCAAATTCAAACTAGGTTGAAAATAACAGTGGAAAAATTCTGATGCTAATTCGGAGGAACAAATTAATTTATAAGTTAAGCCGAGTAAAAACTAAATTAAAAATGTTTGTACCATGTTTTTTGACTTATCGAGAATGATTTTGTCATTGTAAATATTTTAAAATTTTGATCAGCAATTCTTTATTTATAATATAACTAGCTCTACCCATACGGCATTGCCCATGGCATAGCATCCAAGAAGAAAAATTAACTTTAAACTTAAGTCTAGCCTCCACCCGAAATGACACGGTCATGTTACGCAACATCAAACAATTATAGCTACAAAAGAATTTTTTACATCACACATTCATAATATTTAGACTGTTACAAAGGTAAAAATATGATCTGTCCGTAGACAAAACACATGTGATCATTTTGAGGTTAGATTTGCTTCTTTTCGGCATAGTAAGAAGTGAACCGCTGTTTAAAATCAGACGTAAACGAAGAAATGTATCGCATATGCATACCAAAGCTAGTGCTATTTGCACAAGCGCAATTTGAGGTTTTCATGCATGAGAGGATAAGTTGAAATCGCAATTATAACACTCCCCCTTTTTTCTTTGATACGATTTTAATGTACTAAACCTTCCCTGATAAATGCTCTACAAAATGGTATAAATATCTCCAATATCTGTTTCTCGAGTTTTTTGATACCAACATACAGACTCTTTCAGGAGTTTTCATTTTATACCATGTATAGATACAAAGCATAAATCAATGTTTGGATTGTATCAGACAATGTTGAAGAAAGATATTCCACTGCTCATAAATATCACTAACAGAAATGACTGTAAATAGAAAATTTATTGAGCTTACTTGTTATCTGAACCAGTAATACCGTGAAAGAAGTTGTGGAAAGACGTCTCGGAATCTTACACAAGCAATGAGCAGGTTCATAGTACAAGGCTTGCCATTCAGTTATGGTGACAGATTGTGCCTATAGGGTAAATATACATCTTAAAGTATTCGTAAATAATTTTGACAGGTATTAGTTAAGACAATACATTTAAATAGAATGTTAATTTTTGAAATCGGAGAAACATTTAAATTCTGCTACTTACTTAGGCATCAATCTCAATAAATAGGCCGGGATAACCTGGTCGGTAAAGCGTCAATCTCGTATTCATTAGGTTGTGAGTTCGAATCTCGTGTGTGATGGTACCTGGAGCACATTAAATCATTCATGGTCACAAAGTCCTCCATGTCTAGAGTAATAACACTGGGGGTAGTGGGTTAGAGATGATCGTTCTCTGTTTCAGGTCTAAATTACGATCTGGGGGATGAATGAAAGAAATGCATGTATGGAGTCCACTTTGTAAAAAGGGTGTGTGACATGTGTGTGAGCTAGAAGTCAGACTTCTGCCCTCGGGTGCTCAGGGGTCCACACCCTTAGAAGCTACTGCACCCCTCCTTCTGCTGCAAAGCGATGCACGACAACAGCAACCTCAGTAATTTACTGTCTAAAACTTTTATGTAACTGGAGTGCTCCACAAGTTTTTATTTTCCTACATACGTAGTATGAATAAAATATAGTATTCGTCAAAACATTCGAATTCCAGATTTTGACAAATCTCTACTTTTAGGCTTCCCCGAATTCGAAAAGCACATCTTAGGAAAGTATCCGCCCTTCCGTCTGTCGGTCTGGGACAAAGATAATTCAAAAACACTTTCAGGTAGACAGACAGTAAAAATTTAATATACGATTTGTACACCAAATGTGCTGATTTCTTTCAACTTTTGAGCAAAATCTGTTCACAGGAAGTCAGTCTGTTCTAATATAAATTGAAGTGCTCATAGCAAAACAAGAGAGCTAGATAAATAAGAATCTGTACACAGATTTAACATCTATAGCGTAGACACCTGTTAAAATTTGAGCCAAAACCAACAATGAGTTGGCTATCTGTAGATATATACTTTCAGAAATGTGTAAACACGATAACTTCAAAACGCAATGACTTAAATTAAGGATAAGGTTTAGCGACTACAAATTCAGTTTTGTGTCCAGTTTTAGCTTCATTTGATTGGAAAAACGTGTCTAAAACTAAAATTTGACTATCGGATACTATTAACCACATTTCAGGGACTAAGCGCCAAATAATTCGCCAAGGATGACACGATAGATTCAATAAAAATGCAAAATTCACACCGCAGGTAATATTTTTTAACTATTGTATGCAATGTCATGTACAATTCTTTCTTTATAAAAATTTTTTGGGGATATAACTCTCGCTGATTTTATAATGCTTATAAGCTTATTTTACTTTGTTCCACATACATATCGGATATTATTTCGTACATGACATTTATCATTATTTTGGGACGGGATAGTTTGGATAATAGAGCGTTGAACTAGTATTCCTCATTTTGCGAGTTCAAACCCCGCCGGCCGAAGACTCTCCAAGTGGGTGGTGTCTGGCGCGCGTTAAATCAGTCATGGACATAAGTAATCCATATCGGGAGTAAAATCACTGGAGGTATAGGGTCACAGGTGGTTGTTATCAGTTTTAGTTAGTAGTTCTCTGTTCATTAAGTAATTTAAACCAGTTTGAAAAAACCATACTGGTGAAAGCAGGTGAAACTTTCCCAAACGCATATGCTGTTGAAGAAGCATACATAATAAAAATGCAATACAGGAGAAAAGTAGAAAAAAATAAATGAGATAAAAAGATGTTGATGAATATTGCCTTTTATTTTCATTACCGACGCGATTTCGAGCTTCAATTAACTATTCGTTGCCTTCAATTAATCAAAACCCTTTCACAAAAAACAACGTGTTCTCACATGATAATAAATGAAGTAAGAAATAAACTATCGCATCCTGAATAGGGTACGATTTTCATTTGTCGTATTTTTTAAATAAATAAAAAAAAATTTTAGGTCTCTATTGAAAATCAAACTTTGATTTCCCTTTAAATTGAAATATTTATTAAAATAACCACAATAACTTTACTCAAAACTTTGCATTCTTCCTTGTTGTGCATGGACAAAGGATAAAAAAAAATCTTTCATATGAAAACAAATCAAATAAGACAGAAGAATCCCATAACAATGACCAAAATGTCTTTCTTTATGCCCCTTGAGATTATTTAAATTTCTCTTACAAGTCATGTTCTGTTTAATTCTTCATGCAAGAAAGAACATAAGGGCCTTCTAAATTATGTGCAGGTGCTTACTTATTCTACATAAGAAAGCGGAAATGGTTGGCTAATCCATTTACAAAAGAATGTGGAGAAAATTACAAGGCTTACAAGGCTTAATTAATAATTTTATCTTCACTCAGACATTTCATCCATACTTATTCTTCCTCAAACGAAAGGTAAGCGTAAAACTAATTGTATTATCATTTGAAGCAAAACATACTCACTCTGTGGTTACAGTGAATAGATAAAAGAATTCTGAAGTACAAGCAAAGATTTTAATAAAGAAATGCACGAGAATTTCAGTTTTTAAATCTTTTAATTTAAAGTTTAAAAATATTTCAATTTTAATTGTAGTGCATTGCTTTTTGTAATCAAGCTTCCTTTTAGGATTATATGAAAGACGATAAGCTTCATTTTTTTGTCATATATAATGTTTACTTTCTCGTATTCGAAATATAAAGAAAGTACAGTTATCATAAAAAACATTCCAACTCAACATTTTAATGAATGTTCACGTTTTAAAACTATCCGAGTTCAAAAAACATATTTCTGGAAAATGTTCATCTATCCGTTTCTGACAAGAACAACTCAACGCCGCTTTCAACTAAACGGGAAAAATTTCGCTTACGGTTTTTACACCAAATTAGTAAATTTCAATCAAAATTTGAGTAAAGTCCGTACTATGAAAATTCGCCTGGCCGGCTATTCGAATATAAGCTAAAATGATAATTACAAAACAGAGAAGTTATATAAAATTCAGCACACGTATTTATGGTCTGCAAGGCATATATTTAACCAATTTTGAGCCAAAACCAAAGAGGAGTTGAACTTTTTTTGGCCCGAACTTTCAGAAACATATAAACACTAAATATATTAAGTTTAGTATAGGATTTAATAACAAGTGTATCTTTTAAACACATTTTTGTTTTAATAACTTGGGAAAAACACCTCTAAACCCATATTTGATTTTTCGGATTTATTAACCGCATATCTAGACTCAATAATAGCCAAATAACTCGCCAAGGATGACACGACAGATTCAATAAAAATATTAAATTCATGCCAAAGGCTAACGTTTCGTAGCCAATTTACGCCAAAGCCATGCAAAGAGTTTTCTGGTATAAAACCTTAATTAGAGAATACGCGAGACTATATTGGGGAGACCACTTTCAGTTGATTTTTTTTTACAAAAATGAACATATAAAAAAGAAAATTTTATTAACAATTAAATGTTTTTTTTTTATTTCAGAAACTTTAAAAGCATTCGAGATCAATCGATTTAGGATATTTTTTTTTAATTCTAGCCTTTAAATAGCAGAAATATATTTTACCCAGAATATTCTATGCTCTTTTAGTTTTAAAGTTTATTCAGCCTAATTAGCAGTACCAGCACGGCGTTGTCCGTGTCATAGCATCCAAGAAGAAAATTTTGCTTTTAAAATTAAGTCTAGCCTCCATGTGATATGACATGGGCATGTTACGCAGCCTCAAACAAACATAAAAAATATATACTTAGAAACTCTCAAAAATAGCTACAAAACAACTTTTATAACACACATTCCGAAATATTTAGACAGTTACTAAGGTAAAAACATGATGTGCCCATAGACAAAACACAGGCGATCATTTCGCTCCTCAGGAGATTCATTCTGTCTCATCAAATCAGCTGCAGTGCGATTTAAAGAAAAACGATTATTTCGCTCACCAAAGGACTCTCCTTCTCTAAGTGGGGATATTATTCCTCTGATATTCGCTAACCGAACTTTTCTTTCCTCTTCATTTTCCCTATCGCGGAACAAATCAAACTTTTTCGCATTTAATGTATTCCCTCCAAGGTTGGATTTCCCTCTTTTGGGCATAGTAAAATTTGAATCGCTGTTTAAAATCAAACGTAAACAAACAAATGTATCGCATATGCATACCACAGCTCTTGCTATTTGCACATGCACGGATAAATGGAAAGTTAAAGTCACAATTATGAAACTTCTTTTTTTTAATATTTTTATTTGACTTCAATGTACTTAAAAAACTTTACCGATAAATGCTCAACCAAACGGTATAAATAACTCCAGTATTCGTTAACTATTAATCGAGTTTTTTGTTTTTCAAACATACAAAAGATTTCAAGAGAACATTTTATATTACTTATAGATAGTGCTTACATTAATAGAAAGCTCAAAAATCAGTTATAATTTGAAATTAGATTAAAAAAAATTAGAGAAGGTTGAAAAAAAATGCATAAACTGTTTTATAATAAAACTTCAAGATGTATACTATAAAAAGTAATTTTCAGGTTAAAGGTTCTTATCTAAAAATACTTTAAATATTTTTTAAATTATTAAAGGTTGAAACAAAACTATTTCTTAACCCAATTTAAAATCTTTCAAAATTTGAATTTCTGTATTTCATTTTGGGTTTATCAACACAGCTTAAATTAACGCCATTGAAATTGAAACTTACTAAAAGTTTAGACAAGTCCAAAGTTCCTTTCTAAGTCCAAAGGTCACTGCAAAGTTAGTTGAAAAGACATTGATTAGGAGAAGATTGAGAATTTATTAAGCTGCGTCTGGCTTTCTTCTTTTGTTTTGCAGTTGACTAGCAAACATTCTAAGCCTTTTGGGACAGCATGAGCTGAAAGTAAACAGTAAAGAAAATATAAGTTCATTAATGGGAATGGCAGATTTCATTCTACAATATCGTGTTGTATTTAAAGGTTAATTTTTATAAAAATAAAAAGCAGATTGCAAAAACTATACAGGACATGTATTCTAAAAATGGGATAATGGTTTTTAACGCATTGCGGAATTGCAAAATTATGAAAAAAAAATCGGCTGTAATCTTCCTTAAACTAAAAATTATTCAAATAATTTACAATTAAAAAGACTGGAAGCTGTGATCTCCCCAAATATATACTCCCTTTCTCACATACAGTCTATTAAAGGTTTTATTTCACAGAACACATTACATAATTTTGGCGTGTAATAATTAGGAAATATTAATCATTGGCGTGAATTTGGCCTTTTTACTGAATACATCGTATGGTACTTGGCAAAATCTTTGGCGATTTATCCCTGGTATGAGGTTAATAATATTCGAATTTCGAAATTGTGTTTTAAACTCATTTTTCCCAAAATGCCACACAGAAAACATTTTTAGTCATTAAATTCCCTACCGCCAGCGTCCTGGCGCAGAGGTAGCGCATCTTCTTCGTGATCTGGGCGTCAACGGGTTCGAATCTTGGCCTGGGTTGTTCTTCTGAGTTCTATCTATGAGGAAAATGAATGCCCCCCCTTGTAAAAAGGGGCTGTGCAAGTGAATGTGATGAATGTGTAGCTGAAATCGTACTCTTGACCCTAGTTGGTGCTACTTAAAAGAAGAGACGCTTATTGCTGCTTAAAATCACTGATGCTTCAGTGCGCATGTCCATGGCAAGTGCCATTATTAACAAAACAAATTCCATACCAAATTTTACATATTTACGACATTACGTTTTTGAGTTATAGCGTATACATGTTTCCGAAAATAGAGACCGACATACGGCCAACCTCTTGTTGGATTAGGCTCAAAATTCGAAGGGTTTCTAGACTATATATGTTTATATTTTGTATCTGTTATCTATTTGACTTTTTTCGTTATCGCGTTAAATTATATCCCAAGAGCTGGATAGACAAGTTTATTCTGAAAGAATTTAGTTCAAAATTTGATAGAAATCTACAGATTTTGTATAAAGAGCGCATACCAAATTTCAGGCTTCTAATTCAAAACATTTTCGAATTATCTTTGTTGCTGACGAGTATTTTCCAAAAATATACTTTCAGACTCAGAGAGATATAAAATGTGGAGATTCATCAAAACCTTGATTTCGAATTTATTAACCAATACTATACTTTATCTATAATACGTGCGCGAAAAGGCAATAATGTAAAGAATCTTTTTGTTACTGCTGTTTGGTTCAAAATTATGTTTGAAAAATTGCAATATCTAAGCTTTCAATTAAATTCCAAGTACTATAAGTCTCGTGCGCAGAAAAGTAATTTCAACACGTTGACATTTTGGCAAAAAGTATCACTGCTCTATGATGAAACATGACCAATTTAAGTTTCAAAATTCAAAATTGTAAGCCATTTTAGACAATTTCAATGACGACCTTGGAAAGATCTCCATTGAACGATACACCTCATCTTACGAATGTTTGTTGTTTGACTTGTATAATGAAACTAAACTCTCTTTTTCTTGATTTATTTTTAAAGAAAATTGGAATTTTCATTTATTTTAAATTTTAGCCTGTAAGATTATTTTTAATTAGAAATAATTGTGAATTTTGCGTAATTTGGAAGATTTACAAGTATTGATTCGAACTATAACTAAACTCTCTAATGATTTAAAAGTTAGCAAAAACACAAGGACAAAGAATATAAATAATTTATAATAAATTTAAAAAAATGGTCATTACCGCTAATTTATATTTTTTGGCAAAGGTTATAATAAAGTACTAAGTACAAACCAGAATCAATGACACATTTACCAAAATCAAATAATTTATCAAACAGTAATAAAAAACTAATTTTAAAATCAATTCCTACTTAGATCAATAAATAAACATTTTATTTTAGTTACTTTTTATTAAATAATTACAGTTAATATAAATAATTTATCAAAAAACTATTGATTTTCGAAAGAATTGAACTCACATTCTTCACCTTTAATTTTAAAAAAATACTGATATACTTGCATTTTTACTATTTGTTGAATTCAATTTTTATTGCAAACTGCTAAAACTCTATTTAAAGTATTAAAAATTAATTTAATTAAATTGATGAATAAATAATTGAAAGAGCTGTATTAAGATTAATTGTCATCCACTACAAGTTTTGAAAAATGTATTTGAACTTGAGTGGATGAATGAAATGTATTTTATTAACGATTGAAAATTTGAACACGATATATAAATTTATATTGGGAGACTGTGAATTAATAGTATGAATTGAAAAAGGATAATTGATTTTTAATTTAAATTGAACGAATTATATATTACTTTTGATCCAAAAGCTTTGTTTATCATGATTGTAAAACCTCATTTTCTAGAACAAAGAAGAGAAAAAAAGAGAATATTTTCTGAGTTAAGATAACTGTCTGATATTGACATTCAACCAATAGCAAGGTCAAATGGAGAAAATAAAAGTCAAAATACTCTTGAAAGGGAGAAAAGCAAGACATAGATTTCCCTTTTATTTTTTAGCAAAAATGCTTTCTGATCTATTCATTGATGTATTATTTTTTTTATTGTTACTTCCTTTTTCTCCTGTGCAAGAATGTCTTTCATATCTATCGAGTTGTGATTATCCTCTTTTTGTATGAGGTTTTGACAGCATTTATATCTTCAAATGCATATTGTCTTGTTTTTTACCCTGTATTAGAAACACAAACATGACAAGATATCTAATCCTTTTGTATCGATTAAAAAAAGTTATCGTTGTTTATCTTTTTTCTAAAATAAAATAAAAAAATCGATTGATCGCATTTCAAGTCTTCCTAATTAATAATGAATGACTACACTCGAATTAGATATTACACATTTTTAATTAATGATTTTTCAATTATTTCAAGTAGAACACTTGTTTTTTGTAATTATTTATAAAATCAATATTCTTTAATGTAAGAGGAAGTGGAAAACTATTTATCACAGATTTCCATAAAAGTATACATATTGTTACAAGCGGGAGAGCGCCGCGAAAACTCACCAAGGAAGGCGACGTTTGGCGTGGAACTTCGTGCCAGTTTGGTTGGTTTGACGAAAGGAATAGTATAGTAGCCACTGGATCACGCGCAATGTTTTGAAAAGTTTCGCGTGTTTCGGTGCACGCGCTTCCTCGGCTATATAAGGAACGAGTAGCCGGAGTGAGTGGGTTAGTTGAGAGCTCATCATTCCGTCTTCAGCCATTTAGGAAGACGGACGCTCCGTAGACTCCTTCTCTGGCAAGGGCTCAACTAGCACTTTTTTCAAAGATATCAAAAATCCCAGCGCTCTCAATGAGCAAATTGTTGCCCATTGCAACCACCTCACTGACCTAACACAACAGAGGGATAAAGCTATTACGACGGTAGAAGTAAGCAGAATTGCGAAGCAGACTATGAGGGAAAATCCCTGTATCAAAAGATGGTGTAAAGCACACAATGAGGATAAAAATCTTTGTAATTACCTCTCATCTATAAAGAATAAAATAAATCTGAAGCAAGAAATTCTTAAAACCTTTGAGGAAACATTCAACCAGATGAGTAAAAGTAACCTCGATGATCAGTATCGATGATCAGTCTAAATTCAGAGAAAGCCAAGCTGAAATCGAACAGCTCGAAGATCAACTTAGAGACCTCACTCCCAGCACTGACATCAGATGCAAGCTCCACAAACATCCCATATTAACTGAAAATGTAATGGAATATGAGCAGCCCTTCCAGGTGGTGGACAAGAGGAATAGGGTCAAAAGAAAAACCCGATGGAAAATAAAGAAATATCCACGCAGAATAAATTCCAAGCCCTTGACCAAGAAAACTCACCCATTATTAAAGTCATACCAGCTATCAATATGAAGATGTCCGAAGATTATAATCTCACATTGCAAGAGATCGGAAGGAGCTTTCCTAACACTGAAAACACCTACATGAACAGGTTCATTAGGATCTCCCCTAATAGCGATAAAGACAGAGCATGAATAATCGACATTCTAAAAAATAAGAAAAAAGAATTTATACTCTCGGAAGACCCTCTGGATCGGCCCCTGAAAATAGTCATCAAAGGACTGCCTGGTAACCACGACAAAGAAGAAATAAAGAAAGAATTAGAAGAGCTCAACTTTACAGTATTTAGAATCTCCCAACTTAGAAATTTCAGACTGAAAACCCTACACCCCATATTCCTTATCGATATAAAGAAGACTGAAAACCACCAAAAAATTTACAATATTAAATCCCTCTCTTATATCAGAGTCAAGATAGAAACGTACAGGAAACCCAGCAAAGCAACGATGTGTTTTAATTGCGCAGGTTTTTACCATAGCGCCAGAAATTGCAACTGCAACCCTCGATGCATCAAGTGCAATGGCAGCCACCCCACACAACAATGCACAATCAATGAAATAATAAAGGAACCGACATGCATCAACTGCAAGGAAATTGGACACCTGGCCTCCTGGAGGGGGTGTAAAAGTTACCCTACTACTAGAAAACTCCCCACCCTGAAAAAATCCTTCGCTGAGGCCCTACAAGGTAATAGCAAGACTCTGAAACCAAAAGACAGCCCAGCTGAAAATCCAAGCAAACCCCAGACCCTGAATAAATCTCCTCCAGCCCGCAACTCTAACACCCTGGAACTCACTGAATTTAAAGAAATGATAGAAACTCTAAAAGAAATTAAAGCTCTACTCCAAGAATTTCCAGAACTGATAAAAAAAGCCAAAAACCTCAGAAAAACTGCAGATAAGGAAGAGAGAAAGCTCATCCTCATCAATGCTCTCATAGCCTAAACTGCCTCAGCTCCATAAAGTCCTTTTTCCTGAGTTCCTGATTGGCCTAACTGGATCAAAGAATTATCCCAACTCTGTCGTCAAAATTTGTTGCAAAATCTGAACTCTCTACCAACCACGCCAACTTCTCTCTGATTGGCCCCGACACTCTACCTCCTCTCCACCACCCCTCTCGAAGGGCTCAGACCTTCTGTTCTTCTCCAGCGGCTGCAGTCGCTCCCTCTGCTCTCAGAGGTGATGGCTCTCCATGAGTTCCAGAAGTCACTGTCAGATACCAACAGCCATGTTTAATTTCCTCAACTTTTCCACCAAGACAGGAAATAACATCTGTTTGAAGCGGGCTCTCCTTCAACTGCACCAGTATTTGAGCGAATGGGTTAGTTTAGAGTTTTCTCTTGAAAGAGCAGCGTCTCGCTGGACTAGCGGATTAGTGATCTGTGTATATGTTTGCTGTTAACTTATTGAGCTGTTATATTATTGAGTTCGCTGTGATTTACTGTTGCTGTACTATACGATAGCTGTTTCGCAGTCTGTTTTTATTGTGCGTAAGACTTGTATTTACGCTGTAAGTGACTGTTGACTGCTGGATTGTATTTATCTGAAATTGTTACTCTATCAATTATCCTGTACATAACTGTAAATAAATTTGTTTGTGCTGTCCTCAAGTAAAGTCCATTCAATCCGAACCCGCCTAAGCAGAAAAAAACGTAACAATATAATTGACTGATAATGGATGACTACACTCGCATTAGATATTACACATTTTACAACTATTATTTAAATTATTTCAATCAAAATTCTTTTTTTATTTATTTATAAAATCAATTTTCTTTAATGGGAAAAAATGGAAGACTATTTATCACAGATTTCTATAAAAGTGTACATATAATTGATTAATAATGGATGACTACATTCGCATTAGATACTATACATTTTACAACAGTTATTATTTAAACTTATTTCAAGCAGAATTCTTGTTTTTTATAATTATTTATAAAATCAATCTTCTTTAATGAAAAAAAGTGGGACCATTTATCACAGATTTTCATAAAAGTGCACACATAATTGTCTAATAATGAATGACTACACTCGCATTACTACACAGTTTACAACAGTTATGACTACACAGTTTACAACAGTTATTATTTAAATTATTTGAAAAAAAATCTTGTTTGCTTATACTTATTTGTAAAATCAATTTTATTGAACGGAAAAAAGTTGAAGACTGTTTATTACATAATTTTATAAAAAACATGCAAATATTTGACTGGAATCGAGAAAAACATTGCAGGATTACAAGTTCGTTTTTAAACGAAAATATGAAAACTCCACAATAGTGTGTTTTATTTTCAACAAAATATTAACAAGTTAATTAAGGCAATGAATCAAATTTTTAAAAAATGAAACGAACGGTGTAAATTATATATTGATTAAATACTCGCAAAAAGTCTTTAAAGCTTAATTGTATGACATTAATATGTTTTCGATATGATACAATTTGAATATTTTATTTTTAAAAATAAAACTTTGTTAAATAATTTTTTTGACTAATAATATTTGATTATTTACAAAGAACAAGAAAAAGTCGCTTATTTAGAGGCAAATATCCATTACATGTGGAACCAGAATTTGAGTAGAAAGATATATACCGAGATTGTAATTTATATCACCTTATTATTAATTTCGCATCGATTAATATTTCCGTGACATAGAATATCTGCCGAGAGATGGCGCTTTTACAGTTTCAAAACCGAGTATAAAATTAAATAAAAATTACTTTAATCCAGATTAAAAGAATACAATACAGAGATATATATGTAGCTATTTACAAAAGACTGAAACAAAGTATTTTCTGAAAGCAATATTTCAAAACAGGAGATTCCTTCTTGCATGAGAAACTATCAAAGCATCAACATGCAAATATATTTGATAACCGAAAGATATTTGAATAAAATGGCAGTCAACAGCGACATCTATAACATTTAACTTCATCTGTGCATTGACCTAATACACCATAGTTGATGACTTGATATCTTCATATTTTATTCGACATTCGAGATTTCTTTTATGGCTTCGTTTTATTTGACATAATTCACTGAGAATAAATGGCTGATGATTTTTCAATGGGATACTTTGAGATGTATGCATTATCATAAGTTAAAGCGGTATTTTTGAAGTAAACATATATATTAACTCAAAATATGACAAGATAGATATTAGGAAAAGATTCAGAAAGAAAGATGTCTTTGTAATGTCGATGTTTTGAACATATAGGGAATATATTTTTTCCTGTTATTTCTACCTAATATGAAGCTATTTTATAACTTTATGACAGTTTAAAGTTGAAAATTTCACTATAAAAAGATTTTGAAAAGAAACTTTTAAATCTTTGATCTCTACATATCAAAAGATTGTATAAACCATCTTTAATTCTTCCCCAAGCTATAAGATTGTCTTCAGTTTTATTTATTCTTTAGAACTAAGAGGACAAAGAGTCTATAGTATTAATGTCGAAAAAATACATAGTCAAAAGGGTTAAACTCGGGTTTTGAATATATTTCAAAGTTTAAAAACCTCCACGAAATCAAAATAGCATTTTTCCGAACTGTTCGTTAAGCAAAAAACTCTTGGAATATAATGAATCTGATGAATAAAATTTGAAATGTGACTTTTATACCAAATTGTCATTTTTTGTTAAACTAAATTCTTCTCATATTCTATCAGAGGGAAACATTCGTCCAATCCATGAAGATATGAATATAAATATTCAAAAGTAGAGAATATTCATTAGTCTCATTTCTTGCAAGATCTTAATTTTAGTTTCCAACTTATTATTAAATACAACTAACGGTAAATTTTCTCCCTGTTTATTAGTTTACTAAATGCACTCACTCATGTCGATGAATTCAGGATAATTCAGAGTCACATGGAAATTTAAATCTAAAATACACATATCACTCTTAAAATGACTACACACATCTTCAAAAACCACTTGTAAATTGCAGGAAGCAACCACATGACGCTGATAGACCGTGTACAGATTGGTCTAATGCTCGTAGGCCTTTCAGACTTGCTGCAACTCACTGTCATCTACGGTCAGCAGGGGAGAGAGCATACATTGTTTACACCGAAATAGTAGACTTGTGTGATGTCTTCCATCTAGTCCAGGTTTAGATTGCAGTTTGATTCATTTCCTATAGAGAGGTTTAGGTACCCGTTACCACCAGAAGATTATTGAACGACATCGTTACGGTTGTGGCGCTAGTTTCATAAGCAAGATAACATCTAGGATACCGAAGTCGACTTTTGGTATAGTCACTATATTACTAGGCTACAGGCCCAAGCGTCGCAGGTCCGTATCGTGACCTTAAATCGGTACATTGGTGACCTTGATAACGCAGTCTCTTGCAACAGTCGTGGAGCCATCTACCCGCAGCAAAAGTCATCAAATTCACTTGATGCTAAGTAAGCAAGCAAAAGCAAAGTCGTCAGACACACTTGACGCAAGCAAAAGCAAAGTCGTCAAACACACGTGACGCAAGCAAGCAAAGTCGTCAGACACACGTGACGCAAGCAGCAACTCGCCATAACTCTTGGTGCTATAAAAATCGTTCGTCTCTCCACCGACTCACTGGTGGGGGAGTGCTGTAAGTGCTGGTTTCATAAGCCAGATAACATCTACGATACCGAAGTTGACTTTTGGTATAGTGGCTATGTTACTCGGCTACAGGCCCTAGCGTCGCAGGTTCGCATCGCGACCTTCAATCGGCACATGGTGGTTCAGGATTACTCGTTCGAAAGGAATTATTCTGGGATCTAGAACTGACCTGCATGTTCAAATTGGAACCATGGCGAATAAAATCTATAGGGACTTCTTTCTGGAACTACATGTACGTTTGTTTTGGTTCGCCATCGGCACAGAATTGGTGCTTATGGATGTAAACGCCCATTCTCACCATGAAAACAGCGTAAACGAATGCCTTCGATCAGAAGATATCATCAGTATGGACTGACCATCTTTATCACCGTCTCGAATCCAGTACAGCATGTGTGAGACATGCTTAAACGACGAGTTGCAGCTTGTCAGCCTCCCCCTACATGCCTACAGGAACTTCGGAAAGGAACTTTGATTGCTAAATTGTGAAATATTCCCAATGATCAGATCGATAATTTGATATTCAATAAATAGGCTTTAGAAATAAGTCACATTTGTTTTGCTTCTGACTCTTTTTCATTTCCTGAACTTGCATTATCCTTAATTTATGTACATGAGAGTAATTCGGTAGAAAGATACACAAAACATATGTTCAAATGTTTCATGATATCGCGAAATTGCATGCAAACTACACCATTTCGTGAAAAGTAGTCAATAAGTCAAGTGGAGAGCATTTTCCGCTGTTTTCAGAAAAGAAGTAGCGATTGAAAATTTTTTGAAAAATTAAAGTCAACTCTGAAAAATTTGAACTTTAAAAAATATCACATTTCTTATTTATTTCATTTTATATAATCATGTGCTCAAAATGGCAATTTTATAGGTTTAATTCGCTGTAGCCATTCACTTATTTTTTTAAATCAGAGCTTTTGTAAATACGATGGCAACGCGTTATTAAAAGCTGATTTTCTGAGATGCTCGTGCAGATAATAAGATTTTTATTTTTCGCCAATGGATTTTTGTTGAAGCCAAAAACCTCACCCCCAAAACAACATCATGTTTTGACACGATAACAATTCGATAAAATAAATCTGTATCACAAACTATTACTTTCAAAATCATTTAGCTCTAAGATTTCTTGCTATACGAAAGCTTCTTGAAGAAACATTGAAGTCATTCACGAAAAAGTCTTTCACATCCAAACTAACGTATCAACATTCTAGGATGTAGTTGGCCGACTCTGTCAAGTAACGAATAAGTAATCTCTTTTTTTATGGTTACTTTTCTCGCTTGGCCCTGATATTGCTGCTGACACAAGCGTGGATAAACAGAGTAATTTATCTCGAGTAGGCTCATGATCCAGAGTTATGAGATATAAATGGTAAAGGAACAAAGAAAACAGGAAAAGATTCACACCTTCAGTTGGCTTAGTGGGATATAATATATTATTCTAAAAGGCACAGTGCAGGGAGAGTATATTATATCATGTGCAGAGTGATTATAATTAAAGCGCAAGTGTCTGGAGGGTTCTAGAAGAAGAACTTATTTGAGTTTGTTGAAAAATCTTCGTATTTGTAACATTTACATAGGGGTAAATAAATTACATAATAAAAAGTTAGTTAAGTTTGTTTCTATAGGTAGTATTGTATCTTGTTAAAACCTTTTACAAGATACAATTCCTATTATCAGTTTACACTCTTCCTATATATATATATATATATATATATATAACTGTATAGTTCAAATTTTCAATCGTTAGTAAAATATTATTTATTCATCCCCTCAAAATCAAATATATATATATTTTCAACTTGTAGTATATATATATATATATTTATTACAGTTTTTTCAAACGCTAATTTATTTATTTGATTACTTTTTTATTAATTAAAAATTGACTTTTCCTCCTAAAATCCTCATTTCACCAACACCAAATAAGTAAGACTTCATTTTATTTTTTTTCCACTCTAATGAAGTTAGGCTTAACATGATCTCGAACGATTATTTTAAGCGATTCTGATTTTTTTTAGTGTTTGATGTATTTAAAATTAAACATTGTTAATGACTAGATCTTTTGGATTCATTTTGAAGATCTTTTGAATTAAAATAAAACAGAATAAAGAAAATTAAAAATTTCTAATCCATTTAACATTATCCTAACTGGCATAGAAAATTCACACATTGCTATATTATTAAAATAATATAGCTCTTGTGACTGAAATATTCAAAGGTGATCTTTTTTATTCGCATCTACCTTTGTGACTAATTATAAATTTGAAAGATTTTGTTGTCTTTTAAAGTGCATTTCACTTTATCAGGACAAGGAATTGTAGGATATAAGGATCATTCACCTTGCATGCGATTTTTGGAAAGCCTTTGCAATCAGCGTTTTTTACAGTTAAGTATTATATGACAGTTGCTTTTTTTTATTGGTCCACTGTTTTTCGAAACACCAACATCATTGTACGTCAGAAAATGAAAAAAAAAAATCTCTTGAAAAAACTGCATTATGAAACTTGAAATAAAGTTGCTCATCCCATCAAAAAAGTATTCGGATTCTGCTTTTTTATTTCGAAACTAATTGCCTTTGAATAAAACATTAAATTCTTTTCGATGCATTTCGTGATTATTCTCTATAAAACCATGAAATATTTTTTCACGTAAATGTCGTTCAACGTATTTAGATTTACTTACTCAAAGTTTTCAAATAGCACTGTTCAATTTAGAAAACAGATGTGAATTCTCAAGAATAAAATAGCTGAAATACATGTAACAATTCTTAATATAGAGTGAACGGTTTATGAGTAAATTATAATCAACTGAAAATTTGATTTCCTAATAATTAAATGAGAATTCGCGTTTTATAACATATTACAAGATAAAAGAATATTTCAATAATTTTTGATTTACATTAAAATACTCGGTAAGAAAGAGTAAAATTATGCGTTTTTAAAAATATGAAAGTACATTTTACATTTTTATTTAATTTCTAAATTTTCAAGTTAAAATTTTTTAAAGACAAAATAATAAAAATTTTAATGGTCGTCTCAAGATTTGAAACATCATTATTTCAAATTTAGTCAATTTCCATTGAATAAGTTTAATGTTTGAAATAATAAATTAAACCGCTTAGAACAAAATGAATCTCAATTTTTATGTTGCTACTCAATTTTGAAAAAAAAAAAAAGATATTTACTGACACTAATAAAAACAAATTAAAAATAAAGAAAATAAATTAATTTTTTTCAATATTTCTTTATATATATATATTTATATTTCCTTTTAAAAATAAAAACTAAGATGAGGAGAAATATGGATGCATATGTAATTTTTTATTCTGATTACATTTAAAGTGCCTTCATATTTGGGCAAATGGGAGATGATTGCAGATGAAGAAATGATTTGTAAAAACTTTAATGAAAAAAAGCACAGAAGTAAAATTCTGTATCAAATACAATTCTTTTGTAGTGGGAAAAACACAAATAATAAAACATTATTGAATAAAATATCAAGTTTTTTCCTATTACATTGACAAGATTGTTTCCGGACTTTTACTAAGTACCATTTTTTTAAAAAATAAAATGGACATTAATAAACATTTTAATAATTTCTTTTATTTGACTAATATTGGGTATATATATATATATCAGTTATGTTAAGATGGATATATATATATGTCAATTAGATAAGATGTTAAGTTAGTTATATATTAATACATATAGGCCAGTTATAAGATTAATATATATATGCCAGTTATAAGATGCAAAGTAGTAGCGCATGCGCAGAAAGCCTTAAAAATTCCGTTCGGCCTACGGCAAGTAATTGTCCAGCCGGGACAATTGCATTCCACTGTATTGTATTTTTTCTTACTGTGCATGCGTTTGTAGAATTTGGCGATTTTTTTTTGGCGGGAAAACTTTATCATTTATCATACATTAATTTCTTCAGCTCTTTGTTATTTCTGATGCGAGATTGTGTTCGTTTTTCCATTTTACTTGCCCTTTATTTTCTATAGTTCTCCAAATTTAAATATGTTTAACTCTTTTTTTATTTTATCACGTTTCTTTGTTTAAACATTCATCATTATAAGGCACTACGCAGTGAAAAAGAAAAATTCTAAGTCGCCAAAATGTCAATGTATAGACAAGCATCGAATGCTTGAATTTATCTTAATGAAACTGCGGCAAACATAAATCTAACAATTTTTTTCCCATGCACTGCCAACTGGCCATCGTACAATTGGCCGAGTGTAAATCAGCCATGTTATAAAAATAAATTAAATATAAAAAATGAATTTTAATTATCGTTTGGTGAAAGCATAAAAATCGACAGAATAATATTTTTTGTATTTAAATTACAAAAGTTGTTTCAGAAAATAAATATCTGACTTTAATTTTTCATTCGATCCAAACGATTTTAATTTAAGGTAGTTTTGTTAATATTAATTGCTTAACTTATAAAAAAATTGATTTTAAACAATGAGCTTCGATAATACTACCTATTTGTTATTTATTTACAGCTAAACATGCAATTAAAAATATGGATTTTGAATTCTTATTTAGTTTTGTTTCTTTGCTAATAATGATAAAAATAAAAGGAAATTTAAATTTTTCAGTGAAAAAGTATTGTATTAATGATGGAAAAGAAAATTTGAATAAATGAGAGTAACAATAGAGTAGCCTATTTACATTTTCATACATTGAAGCAACCTTTAATTGTTTATTCACAGATATCCGATTATTTTGGAATGAATTCTGAAAAAGTTTATATCTAGGGATAAAAGCTAAAATGAAGAATTGCAATTTTCTAAATATCAAGATTAAATAAAAATAAATATGCAAAATGGTCCCTTATGTTAAAGTAATTTCCATATTTTTAAAGAAAACATTATTCAAAATGCAATGACAATTTTAGTTTTATCAAAGCATTTATAAATTACAACCGATAGCATACAAGCAGATATTTTTTGACAGACTTCATAGTAAAAAAAGTGTCAAACTAAATGATATCAAAATTAGATTGTCAGAAATCCTATACATACTTGTTTAAAAACTTTAAAATTTATCTCATTAATAATCTCTCTTTGTCTGATATTAATCCATGTCACCAATAATTAAAATAAAACTTTAAAAAAGAACTCTTTCGAAATCATAATGATAACGATAATTAAATGTCACTAAAGAATTCCTTCAAGTCATATATCGATTCGAATCTAGATTTTTTCAAAAGTTGCTAGGGATAACATATAATTAGCATATACACAGAAGAATAAATTTTATTTAGAAATATTAATGGCATTTTCCCGTTGTGATTTACTTTGAATATGGAAATAAAAATAGTTAAAATGGCGTATATTAATTCGTATTTTTATATCTTCAGTTTTAAATAACAGTTTTAACGTTCTATTTCAAATAATGTTTATGATAACATTTCTCAAATAAATAATTTTTCTTTTCTGTTTAAAAAAACCAGTTCTGAAGAATTTTAATTTTTTTAAAGATAGTTCTGTCTTGTGTATTTTGGATTTTTGTAACTATTTATGCTTCAATCTTATTGCAATTCTTAATTAAAATCTTAATTTAAAGATAATTTTGTGGAGTTTTATCAAACGAACCAACTTTGAAATGCTGTAAGTATCCTTTTCCCATAGCATTTTCTACATTATTATAACGTATTCTTTTTTGTAATACTCTTAACTTTCTTTTATCTTCCTCTAGAATTTTTTTTATAATAAAATCATTCAGATTAATAGAGTTTCTAAAATTCAAGAGTAGTATTTGATATTGAAAAAAATATTTCTGATTTATCTCAATTGGAGATTTATTCTATTTTATGATTATCAGCATCTTTCAGATTTTTACTAAAAAATTATAGAAATTAGTTTGATTCAAAACTTATTTCGTGGTCTTATAATATATGTGATGTTATTATATGCGATAATGTTTCTTTGAAATTAATTAAGAAATCAATTTAACAAGCATTATGAAAAAAAAAATTAAAGGTCTTCAAAGCATGAGAGAAATTTCAGATTTAAGTTTGCTAAGCCTATTTGTTGGTTCACTAATTTAAGCTAATTCCATATTTAGAAACAGAATAAAAATTTTCAGACTGAAATCAATAGTGTTAACATTTATGAAGTAACATTCGATTGGTACTTATTTATATATATATAAAGAAAAGCGAATACTTATTAACTTGAAGTGGTTACTTAATGTTTCAATAACTTTTCTTAAAAATATAAAATAAAATAATTCGAATTTTTTTTTCGTAAACGAGATTAGCGCCATTTCCATATTTTCAATAGCGTTCAAGTTGGTATATATACTTAATTATCACCTTTCTTTTTATATCCCCCTGTATAAAAATCATGAATAATGATTTTTCTCTGAAGGGTTTTCTCTGGAATGTTATTCTGGATTCAAATTTAAATCAATTCATATTGTAATTACTAATTATTTCCTTTTAATGATTATCTTATTACATTTTAAAGAAACAGCGAAAATTTAACCAAAACGAAAATTGAAAAATTGGGCGTCACTTTATTAATTTAAAATCTCAGTTAAGTTTAATATTTTTAAAAATAGATTTTGTTTGAACTATATTTTGATAAAAATTCGCGAATGAACGTAAATACGAAATAAATAAATAAATAAGAATGACATTTTTTTATAAGAACGTAATAGGTTTTGGAATTGTAATTCCTTTAAATTTAAATGACTATCATTTTAAGATCGTATTTGCAAAATCCATATTTTATTGTTAAATTTGAAATTTATTACATTTAATGTTTGAAAATAAGTTGAAAGTAACTTTTTAGAGAAAAAAAATAAGATTTGATATCTTTCTAATTTAGCTTACTGGTGTTTTCAACCTATCTGCAGAGAATCTACTCAATGAAATTAGCACCAAAGTGACAACAGGTCTATTATTCGTACAAGAAACAAAGCCTTAAGCTGTTGAATGGTAATATTTCGCTACTTGGAGCAGTGATTAAGATTAATGTAGCACTCTCTTATGCGTCTAAACAATGACTATGTTCTCTAATTCTCTAACATTGTCTGAAACTTTGTTGATGTTTGAACCCTCTCACAAATATCTTTTAAAAGATGTGTTAGAGGAACATAAAATTTTATTAGCATTGTTACCGTTTCATTTAAAGACAACATTAGAACTGTTTTCAGTTGGGCTTAGATATTTTTAACTGTGATTAGAAGGCGAGGAAAGCAACAAAATCGGAGACATATAAAAAGAAAATTGGTGTATTTTATTTTGTTTTTCATTTGCACCGAAAATATATAAACTTTCACCATTTTTTTAAACCATTGCCATATTAAAATAATAATAATAACATTTCTAAGCTTACTTTCTTATTTTAAAAAATGATTAAATGCACGCGGATAAAAAAATAGAAAAATTACATTGATGAATAAATAAATTAATAAAAAGATAGTAAGAGTTATTACTAACATTATATAAAAATTCAGAAACGGCACGTACTTTTGCTTTTGGCTGTAAAAATTTTAATATATTTTTGTAGTGTTATTATGAGCGGTTTTTCTTGTTTCCCTGAATTTTAAAAAAAAGAAAATGTATTTTAAAAAAGTAAATTATAATTTCTTTGTGACAAGTAATTTAAGAATTTTTAGTTTTGGCAATCTAAAGTATAGAAGAAAATTCTTTTTAATTTAAATCGTTTTAAAACATCGATTAATTCACAAAAGATTTAAGTCGGATTATTTCTTTGATATTTACTATTAGTTCGCACTTTCGCCTATGTATATTTAGTTCAAATTTTCAATCGGTAATAAAACTTTATTTATCCACTTAAGTTCAAATACATTTTTCTTAAACTTGTAGTGGATGACATTTGATGTTAATACAGTTTTTTCAACATTAATTCATTAATTGAATTAAGTTAATTTTTAATACTTTAAATAGAGTCTTAACAGGTTTTTAATAAAAATTAAAATCAACAGGTAGCGGCTCAATCGGTAAAATGCAAGAATTTCGGTATTTTTCACATGAAGGTGAAGAATGCGAGCTCAAATCTTGGAAAAATTAATAATTTTTTAATAAATTGTTTATATGAATTGTAATTTTTTTTAACTAAAAGCAATTAAAGTAAACATTTTCCGTGTTGCCTTAAGAAGGAATTGATTTTTATTATTTTTTTATATTACTTGCTTTTTTTATAGAATAAAGTATTTCTCCAAATTCCAACTTGACAGATCTCCACGTTTTTGACATCCCTGAGTTCGAACAACATATTTTTTTAAATGTCCGTCTGTCTGTGACAAAGATAACTGAAAAACACCTTGAGCTATACAGATGAAATTTGGCCTATAGTCTTTGTACCAGATTTGCATATTTCCAGTGAATTTTGAACAAAATCTATTGAAATTCTGTCTACTCTTATCCCAGAATATCAATTAATACAATAACTGAAAAAGGCGGAGAGTTAGATATAATTTGTTACATAGATTTTTAACATTCATAATTTAGATAGGTGTTAATTTTTGAAAACCAACAAGAGGCTGATTGGTCAATTTATGGTTTCAGGAACATGCTCATAAAATTATAATTCGATCATCTATGAAACAATCCATATCTTTCCATATACACTTCCTTTCAATTTGGCTAACACGGAAACAAAAGTATGGAAGTTTTTTTACGTTTCCATCAAATTAATTGTTATAAAAAACTTTCGAAAAAAGTTAAAGTTTAAGATTATTCCTAAATTTTATAATTGCAACTCTTAATTCCTAACAACTTTGACTAGAGTAAATTTTAAAAACTTTCGTTCACACTATTTTCAATATTGTTTCTGAAAACCTAGTTTTTTTACTGATTTCATCTAATGATGGTATTCATAGCCAAAATAATTGTAAATTGTAAAAGAAATGAATGAAAGGATTTTTTTTTCATCCTCAACGTTCATTAGTATACAGAAATTAAACTTTTCCCCACTAGATATTGCAGCTTGCAAACTTTCATCTTTATCATGATGGAGCTTTAATTAGATGTAATTCAAACCAATAAAAATTCAGTATTCTTTATAATTATTAATCGGTAGCAATTTCTTCGATATTCAAAAAAGAAAAAATCATTAAATAGCGGCCATTACGATAATTTTACTTTTCTTTTCACCTGAAAGTAATTAAGTTCTTGATTCAACACTGTCATGATTATTCTGGACTTTTATACTTTTCCTCTCCAACATAAAAGTTTTATCGTAGTTCTCAATTAACGTTTCGTTTTTATGGCGAATTTCGGGGCGTTTAATCGAACTAAAGAGCTTTGCGCTGCATGAATCTTACCGTATTACATTCTAATTAAACTTTATAACAATTTTTATTTTTTTTTTCCATTTTTTTAAAATTCTACTCTATTAGATTCTGCAAAAAGTTTTTTTGCTATTGAAAAGACATAAAAGCATCCAAACGAATAGCTCAATTATATTTGTAAAGCTGGCTTTTATCTGAAAATAATAATAATATCTGTGTTAATTTATTTTTGTACACTTTTTAAACAATTTAATTTAACTTTTTTAATTTCATGTTTGTAATGATATAATTTTACAACCGATATAACCCTGGTTTGTTAGAGTTTATGGGTTGATTGGCAATTCAATATTCTAATTAAAATTTTATTAATTAACTAAACTAAATTTGGATTTTGTACCTATACAGTTACCCGGGTTAGAGTTTCAGAAAAATTTATCTGAAAATTAAAACATGAAAAAGGATATTAATATAAATTATTTCCTTTTAATTTACAAAATAAACTTAGGTGTGTCAAAATTATTTATCATTAAAATGATCTAATCATTTACATAAATGCTTACGAAATTAAAAAAAAAAGATTCATTATATAGATCTATTTAATACAGAAAGGAGTATTTTTTAAATATAGTCAGGAATATTATCATGTGAAAACAAGATATCTCTTGGGGTTAGACGTTTTTGAAGTCTCAAAATGTCTAGGCAACAAATTGGCGAATTTTCGCTTTTGAGGCGTCGATTTTACATTTTTAAAGCTATTATAAAATAATTCTGATAGTTGCCACATTTGGCAATCTATCGATAAAAAATCAATTAAAAATAGAAATTTAATTTGTAATTCAAATATTAAAGTTAATGGCAACAACGTGATTTTTGTTGTTAAAAATGTTTTGTGAGAACATAATGTATTAGTTTGAGGTTTTAAAAATCACAAAATAAACGAACTGAAAATTGGCGATTTATCGCTTTTGGAGCATCCATTTTTCTCTTTTAGGGTCATTAGAAAATGTTAGAGATGGTTTTCACATTTGGCTACTTAAAAACCACTAAAGTTAAAGCTTTGCACGATTGTCCGCCATGCATCCGATTCTAGATACATTGAAGCACGCGAAATTTGATTGTAACTTGACTGTTTCAAACCTGTGTAAATTGGTTAATGGCAAATTAATTAAGACAGACAATGTCTTAAAACTTATAATATTCTCACATGATGACATTGAAATTTTAACAGCAGATTTCAATTTTCTTATGACTGTTTAAAAGTTTCTTTCGTTTAATTTGCAGTCCTTTGTTTTCGTCTTGCTTTACAATAAAGACATTTCTTATATAGAAATTAATGGTTTTGCATAACTAGCGGGCGTGATCTGATCGAAACTTTCTAAGAAAAGTGTTATCATTTCACGTCATTGTGTACTGTACCATCATTATTTTAATTAGGTTGAGAGTTGTTCACATCGGATTCATCCACCAGCATTTACCAATGAGGGATATTGCATCATTCGGATCTATTTGTAAATGCTCTACGTCCGTTTTACACATTCTTGTAGAATCTACAAAAGTCTCTTCACAGCGTCTGTCATTCTCACTGATGTCTCATCCTGATTGGAGTTCATAGTTTTTTTTTAAAAAAAAGAATATTGGTTTTTATAAACATGTTACGTTTTTAGCGTAGCAGGTTCGGATTGAATGGACTTTTCTTGAAGATAGCACAAACAAATTTATTTACAAGTATTTACAGGATGATATGATAAAGGAAAACTTCAGATAAAAACAATCCAGCAGTCAACAGTCACTTACAGCGTAAATGCAAGTCTTACGCACAATAAAAATAGACTGCAAAACAGCTATCATATAGCACAGCAACAGTAAGTCGCAGCGAGCTCAATAATACAACGTTAACAGCAACCCTAATTACAGTTCAGTAATAACTAGCGAGAAAAATAATCCGATAGTCCAGCGAGACGCTTCTCTTTCGAGAGGAAACTGCGAAACTACGGCAATCCATCCCTTATATAGCCAAGCAAGTGAGCACCCGAAGCAACGTAGTTCACCTGGAACTTTCTGGGAGCTACCAGAATATTCCCCTCGCCAAATCAATTCGGCTGGCACAAAGCTCCTTGTGAAGCGTCGCCAACGTTTTCTCCTTCGGCGAGTGTTCACCCTCTTGTAACAATATTTAAACATTAGCGAAGCGTATTAGCTATGTGTTATACATTAAATTTTTTCGCTTTTTCATGACTGCAATTTTCATTTAGACATTTCGATCTTGTAGACATTTCCTTACGTCCAGGGTAGTCAGATTTTGATGGCGTTGAATTTGCATTGCTTGTTGCGAGTTAACCCACCAGCCGAAGACTTGAAGACTTGGTGAGTTGTAAGACGGCTAGCAAGTAGTGCATGCGTAGAAAGTAACTGATTTATGTTTACCATAATTTCAGAAGGCGGATTCAAACATCCCATGATTAGCTATAAATTGCTGTTTTGGCGTCTCTGAATATTTCTTTTTACTGCGTATCGTAGTAAAATGATGAATATTTACGCAAGTAAACAAGGTAAAATGTAAAAAAAACCATACCTAATGTGAAAAACTATAGAAAAGAAAGGACAATTAAAATTAAAAAAGAACACAACCTCGCATCAGAAAAAGCAAAAAAAATATCGGAATTAATTTAAGTCATCAATTTTTCCCCACCAATAAAACCCCCACGCAAAAAAAACCATGTGCAGTAAGAAAAAAATACTTGCCATTGACCGAACAGCATTTCTCAGTCTTTTGCTGAGAGCGCATGGGCTGCCTACTCGCCTTCTTATAACTGGGGGAGTGTAAACCTGGATTAGATAAATCAGGAATAGCTCCAGGTTCCAAATTAGTTCCCGAGATGCTTCAAAACTGGAGAATTATCAAAATATAAAATAGATAATTAAATCAAATCAAAGTAACCCAATATATATATGTATGAACCGTCTTAGCACTGTCCCCTAATTTGGATAGATGGCGCTGTCCGCGCTCGACTAAAGAGACGTCGCCATATTGTGTTTCTAGCGGGAAGGTGCTTAACATGTCTTCACGCGCTGCGTTGTTTTGTAACAGAGATGGCTTCTAAATTTTCTAATACTTCTTATTTTTCTTAAACATGTACCCCTTTTTGATTCTAAATTCATCTTAAATGTTTTCTGCTGTGTGCGTAAATTTGTGTAGTCTGTAAATAAATGTTCTTAGTGTTAAAGAGCATAGTCGTCCTTTAAGCTAAGACATTACGCTACTCTTCATAGTTTAGTTCATACTTTGATATATTATTCATACCATACACATAATATAACAACCATGCTGACAATTATGTTGAGGTATCAACCATAGAATACTTAAATAATTTAATTTCCATGTAGAATATGTAAAGGTAAAAAAATCTGCACCCAGTGTTAATGGGATGTAGATTGTTCCCGTCCTGACGAAGCCTTGAATGTAGTTCAGAAACAAAGACTTGGGTTGTTGAATAGGCTTCCGGTTACTCGCCCGCCAAAACAATAGCTAAGATTAATCATTGCAGTCTATCATGTGTCCTGTGAACAAAAGCGTTGCAATACATTTCATCTAGTGTTTTGTTCCAAGATTTGCGATGTAAGTGCTTGTGACAGCGGATGAATACAATGAATGTTCCTAATTGCACGATGTATCAGGGATACCATGCGATGAGAATCTTACAGTTATCATGGCATGTGTATGATGGGATCACACCACTAGATATTATCTATTTCGGGGAGTGGTTTGATTTGATAAGGAATCAAGCTTCATATAAAAAGTTATTTTTCTAATAATTTTCTTTTAACTGAACCGCAAACTGATAGTAGTTACCTTGGGTTATGAAATGTTTTTGAGAGTACTGTAATATATGAGAAGCTTTCATTCAATAAAGGGGTGTTAGATTGAGCCGAGAAAAAAAAGTGATACAGGGAAACTATGTGTTCGATTAATTCATAAGAGCTGCATGTCTTCAAAGTAATAAATAATTTATCTGCTAACTTCTTCATTAATATTACAAATCTATCAAAGAAAATCAAAATGTTTAAGTATTACAAATAGAGCAGTATTCCCTACTATTTATTTTACATATATTTAATTCATATGAAATATTTATTCAATATATTCATCATGAAATTTTTGATTTGGTTATTAAATAATGAAATGTATTTCACCAATAATTGTGGAATTTTATTGAAAGAAATATTTGTTTTATTTTATTTTAATATGGCGTTTATGTCAATTATTTAGATTAATGCTAGAAATAGAAATGTTTCTTAAATCGTTCGTTGTTTAAAAAACTTTTCAATGTTGGGAAATGTTGATAAAAGAAAATGAAATTTAGTATCACAAATTTCAAGTAACCATGTCAAATCATTATTTGTCTTATTTAACTTAAGTCATTATATGGTTTAAACCAGTTTGAAACAATCACAAGACTTCTCTATCCTCCCCCTACCTCACACATTTTCAATTTTTCTAGCCGATATATAAAATTTTGGAGTTCGCCAGATTTTGAAATGAATTAATAGCTATGATGTCATAGTTCTATGTAATCCTTTTAAAAATATATCCCCTGTCAATGAAGCATACGTAATGATAAAGCAATTGTAGTAAAAGCAGGTCAAACTTTTAAAAACTCATCTGCTTTAAAAGAAAAATACGTAATAATAATAATGCAAAACTGGTAAAATCAGATGAAAAATATATGCGATTAAAAGATGTTGATGAATATTGCCATTTATGCTTTATTAATTCATTGCCTACGCGATTTCGAGCTTCAATTATTTGTTGCCTTCAATTCTTTAAAACCCCTAAAGGAAACAACATGATTGTTCCCACATAATAAACGAATTTTTTTCATCCTAAAATATATTTGAATTATTAATATTTATAGAATATTGCTTATTAACTAAAATGTAATCCTGACAGCTCATTACAAAATATTATTATTCAAAATATTACTAATACAAATATTAAAATATTGTTTATTACAGCTCATTAAAAATATTATTATTATTAACAGCTCATTACAAAATATTATCCAGAAAGACAATATAAATATTGACATTCTTTTACATAACTAAAAGCAATTTTCTTCCTCTTTTTATAAATTCTCAAAAAATTAGCTATTGCATTTATACGAGAAGCTTAAGGGAATCGATTCAGATCATTCTTCTGAAGATATAAAATATGAACCTCATCCGAAGATGCTCAAGCTTTTCATTACAATAGGACAAAAAATTTCATAGACGTTAGTTGTTAGTGCTAGATGAAAATGAATAATCAGTCCATTACTTGCAAATCTGCATTGTGATGATTACACTAAACAAATCATTTAGTGTACATTTTTATTCGTTGTTTCAGGAGCGAAGGATTTCGTTATTTAAAGTAAATGTAACCTTAACATCGATCATATTAAGGCATATCCACCATATCATCAATTCATTTCGAAATATCATTTCGAAGAAAAAAAAATAAACATGATAATACACTAATATTTATGCTAACTTTACGTGAAAATATGTATCAATTTCATGGCATTCATGAGATTAATAATGAGATATTTCTTAGAAGTTAAATATATTTAAAAAGAAAATAATATTATTATTAGGAAAAAAAATCTCTTACCATATACTTTTTATCCAAATTTCTCGTAACGCCATATTTTAACAAGTGGTGTTTCTGCATAAACTCATTGATATGCTGTAATCCTAAAAAGCGTATAAATCAAAGATTATTTAAAACTTGTAGAATTACATAATATATTAATTATTTTATTCATTTAATTTACTTGAATAAAAATTAAATAAAAATGACATTGTAATTTTAATAAAATATTGCAATTACAAATTATTTTTTAATACTTTTTAATAAATTAATAAAATATTTAAAAAACATGTTCTAAATTTATTTCAAAGTATCGACCTATTTCTAATAGTTGGTTTGAGGGGATTAATAGTATCTAATTTCAGTTATTTCTTTAAAAAAACTTTTTAAAATAAATATTAATAGATGCATTACTTACATTTATTATTTATTTATTTTAGTTTATTGTTCTTTACTTTTCACACATGTCTTGTCTCAATATACATCCAATTACATAAATAAAAAAAGCCGCAATATTTTAAGTTAGAGATATTTTGTTTTTTTCCACCATTGCCTGATACTGTCCTTAAACCTTAATGTTAAATAAAATAAAAAAATAAAAAAAACATTATTAAATGCTTACATTACTAAAATCATATCTATCAAACATGGAAAAATAAGTCTTCTAAAATATAATAACATAATCCCAACAACAAAAAAAATGGCAGGAGGAAAAATCATTTAAAGATAACTTTATAATTTTTTGAATAAACCTTCCTATTACCTTTTACACCACCATTTTAACTTTCTGGAATCGGCATCTATATTAATATGAAATATCGCAGATATATTAATAAAATACAAATTTTCCAACGATTAATTATTAAAATTAAGTTGTATTGGGTAAATCAAATGCATATGGGTTTTTAATAAATTTCTTTTACTTTTTCAAAGTTTAGTTCTACTTTATTTTCAAAAAGTTTTAGCTTACTTTGTAAAAAAAACAAAAACAAAATATATTTCATCATTCAATGGAAAATATGAATAAATATTCGCTCAACGTTTTCGTTCATGAAATAATTTTTTAGTTTTCATAGATATTTTCTTCTGAGCAGCTTTTTTTAAAATTGTTTATCAAATGAATAATGAGAATGTTAATTGTAATTATACTGTTCTAAAAACAGTTAATGATTTTAAGATAACAAAGAAAAGAAGATACATCAAAAACTTATGTCGACTGTGAAACATAAATCAGTATTTCAAATAGCATATTCGTGGGATTATATTAATGCTCAGACTTTCAAACTTTGATTAATAGTTCTTTGGAAGAAATTACAAAAACAATCAAAGCTAATTTTCCATAGTAACATTTAGTAAAAAAAAATAATAAAGGTGATTTTCCGTTAGTCTCCAACTGCAAACCAAACTAGCGCCGAGTCGCCAAGCGTTGACTGTTTTGTCACGAATGAAAAAACAGTTAACGGAAATCTACATTATTTGGCAGTTTTTCGCTTATGCCCGATTAACAGAAAAGTACCTAAATAAATTCTTTTCTGAATATTATATATCTACGCTATATATATTTTTTGGAAGAATTAACCTTCTGAAGCATCTTTTAAAGCTTCTTTTAATCCTTGTTGCACAAATTAGGATCTACGGTTTATAAAAAATATTAGTTTTTATTTAAGATTTATTTAAGTACTTTTAAAAACATTACAAATAAATTTTCTGGATACGTGATTTATTTCATGCAAATACAATCAGATTAAAATTCTAATTCTAATTATGATTAGAAAGCAAATGAAAGGGAATATGACTTATTACAAATCATGTAGGTTAAGATAATTCCAAACAGAAATGATATCAACAGATATATTTAGACCAAAAAAAATCTTTAGAATGTTCGATATTAAAATCAGACGTATGAGGAAAATAAAATAAGTTTTTTCATTGATTGCCTATCAGATAGTATATTCGAAAGAATCGATCATGCAATGACAATCTATAATCAGTCACAATTGTTATATATATCATTTAAAATAAGTTACATTTTGGAAGTGATTCAACTGAAATTGAAACAAAAGACATAATCATATTTAAATCAAATATGAAAAGAGGAACCGAAGTAAATACTTGTATCAAAATATCGAACATCTACGTCTCACGGATATATTTCATCGGATTTCTTTCATGTTCAGTTAATTTTTCCTTCAATAAAAATTCACCGTTATGAAGCTTCAATACTATTATTCTCATTTCAATTGAACCATTAACATTCTATCTGAGTATCTTCCCTATTAAATACTTCTTTAGGTTTTTGAGCATTTTTTATGCCTTCTGGCAAAGTAAAATATTCTAAGCCGAGAACATTATTCTGTACTTTCTGATTTCCCGAACCCGTAATAAAATCTTAAGCTTCAGTTGGTCGAATCAAATTGGTCGATATTCCCTTTGCTAAGGCTATCTAAACTGGCTGGATTTCTGGATCTCTGCTTCTTTGCGGCGAATTAATGCGATAGAAAGCAAAGAATTGGAGAAGCCATTACCTCTTATTTGAGAGCAAGATTGTACCGTCTGCGTTCCGTGAAGTAATCGGAAATAAAACTCACTCGAAACAATTGGATAGTAATCCGTTTTCTTTTCGGATACACTGCGCTGATAAGTTTCAGCCTCAGTTAACGAGGCTTTTTAAAGGATTTTATATAAAAATGAAATCAAAAATAAAAAAGAAACCTTCATTTATTTCTTGCAGATTAAAATTGCAATGATTTAAATGAAATCAAATTATAAAAAATGAAATTAAAATTAATAAAAATATGTTTATCAAAAAAAATCGTTTGCTTTTGACTTTTAATAATATTTTAATTAAAATAAAAATGGTAGCAATTATAAAATGTCTGAAAAGGAATCGTCTGCTAAATGTCCGTTAACCGATTTAGATGATATTTACCGAACAATTAATTTCCTACGTTTTTTCGTAGACACCACAAAACCCCATACCAAAACAACATCATGTTCTCACATGATAATAAATATATACGAAGAAAATGAAATCTTCGATCTTAAATTTCTAGTTATTATGTTAGAAAATTATTATTTTAATTCGTTATTTATCTTAATTAAGTCATTAACTAATTTAAACTGGTTTGAAAACATTACTAGACTTCTCTATCAGTTTCTATCCCTCCTCTCTCTCTCTCTCTCTCTATATATATATATATATATATATATATATATATATAATGATATTTTTTTAAAAAAACTTTTACTTTGAATTTTCCCGCCCGATTTTGTGATAAAATAGCAGCTATTATGTCATAGTTCTCGTCATTCTTTCAAAAACGCATCTGTAGTAAAAGAACCATTTATAAAAATAAAACAATACAAGTAAAAGCAGATTACCTTTTTCAAACGCATCTGCTTTCAAAGAAGCATTATTAAATGATTAAATGATAGTTTTATCAAATACTATTAAATCACGAGATTTTCTCCATTTGTTTAAAAAGATTCAATTTATAATCTGCGCCCAACACAATTTTGTGCAGTTAAAATACAGCAACATGTAAAAGGAAATCAAAATCTATATTCTTTTGAAAGCTAAATCTTCAATGACCTCATGGAATTTTATTTTATTAGAAAGATACGAGTACAGAATGAACGGATTTATAACGGCTCTAAAGCAATTCAGTTTTAACTTTTAAAGTCTAGAATGTTCAAATTTGATTGCGGGTATTGAAATTTAATTGTTCGTTTGCAATTGGTTTCTTTTTAATATTTGGTTTTATGAATGTTATTATTGCATTGAGTTCTTTTGAATAAAAATTAAAAATTAAACATCAGCTCTATAAAATATTCACATAAAATGACATTTTGTTTTAGGGCCGTATCCCAGTAACACAATACTGGATGATATTATATAATATTAATTAACATTGAACAATATTATACAATATTGAGAATACTACTTTATATCATAAAATATTTTACAAAATATAATAGCGCATCCTAGTACAACAAGTACTATTAGTAGTACTTGAACACTATACTACCAGGGAATGACAGAGTGAAACATTTGTGGAACAAATTTTGCGAAATAAATTTTTAATGCTTTTTTTATCATGTCAGAACATGATACTGTTATCGAGATGAGGTTTTCGGCCTCAATAAAAATACGTAGGCGAAAAAAAAAATCAGCACGAGAATCTCAAAATATCATCTTTTAATAACGCGTTACCATTGCATTTACAAAAGTTCTAATTTTTTTAAAGAATTAATAAATTACTACAGCAAATAAATTTTTAAAAATGTCATTTTGAGCACTTGATTTTATGAAAGAAATAAATGGGAAATGTGATATTTTTTAAAACAATAAATGCGATACAAAGATTTTGGATCGTTGGCAATGCTAAAGTGACTCATTGAAACAATTAAAATGAATAAAATATAATTTAACTCGCACGAGGTGCTTGGCCGCTCAAGAAATGATGTTCTGACACGATATATTGAGATAGGCATAGCAATTTTTTTTTGAAAAATAAAAATACTTTTGAGGTAGGTAAATATCTTGTTTTTATAATACAATTATATTTAGCAAGCACATGTTTTGCTTGAAAAAAAATTATTATTTTTGTGCTTGTCAATTTTGATACTTCAGATTAAAATATATTAGAATATATGTTGTGAATTTTTAAAAATTACTTTTCACCTTTATCTGGGTACTGTAATGAACGCATTGATATTTTTGGAAAATGAGACTTCTTAAGGTAAACAACTTAGTCCCTGGAGCTTCAAAACTCTTGCTAAGAGAATAATTTTCACCGAATTGCGTCTAATCGATTTAATTAAAACAAAACAAAACAAATAGCCTCAGTGAACTAGTGTGTTTCAAAAAGAAGCTAGTTTTCTTTAAAAAAAAACAAGCAAACAAAGAATGAGACATTAAATTGAATATAAACGGCGTTTATCTATATAGTGTTAGTGACTTGTAATTAATTTAATGATAAATTTAAAAATATAAGAAAGACAAGGAATACACATGTTCTGATTTAAACAGAATTATGAAATGGAAGTTATTTTGATATGTAATGTATTGAAAAAGACTCTTTTTTCAAATCATTCATAATTCAATTCTGGAAATAAAAATTATAAATTTCTTCTTTCGACATTATGTTATCCTTAATGTTTACGCTATTTCTTTTTATAATATTCTTCTAAGCCTTTTTAGTTCTATTCTTTGAGTATCAAAAGGCGATTAGTTAAGCTTAAAGCATTTTTCCTTTACTTTTCCTATTCTTTTACCTGTGATCACCGCTTAACCCATTGACTGCCAGACATATTTAGATCGTCTTGCCTTGGAGGGTCAAAGTTTTATTTTGAAGAATACATGAAAGTTTACAAAATATAATCATATTAAGTTTCTGATATAATATTGTAATAGCATTAACAGTAATTTTTATTGAAAAAAACACTAGGAGATAACTCGTAGCTGGCGTCACTGATAAAAATTCCTGTGCTGGTTGCCATTTACGAATTATCCCGTAGTGTTCTTTTTTTAAATAAAAATTGCAGTAAATGCCGTTACAATATTGTATCAGTAACTTATATTATATTATATATATATATATATATATATATATAATTCTGTATACAGGAAAAAAAAACGTAAGGAGACTAGGTATTTTTGTCCACAGTGCCCCGAGAAGCCAGCATTTTGCGTTGATCCTTGTTTTAGAGTTTATAATATTCAGCTACAATAATAAAAATATTTTTAAATTTATGTGATACATTCATATATATAAATATAATTATTATAATCTAATCGTCTAAGTTATAATTTTTATAACAAAAATTGAAAACTAATACGTTTTGTTTAATCCATATAAATTTTTCATTCGCCTTTTAAAAATATTTTTAACTAAAATGGCCATTTGTAATTAATCTAAAAATCCAGCACGCACTACGAGATATCTCGTAGCTGGCAATTTTGATACACACGCTTAATACGAGATATCTCTTAGCTGTCAGTCAATGGGTTAAGCCCTAGTTAGCGAATAATGATAAGTCCCTTGTTTGCCCTCCACTTTCGCTAGCAACTAAATTCGTGCATCCGTTATTCTGATTCTTCTAAGATAAATTAATACAGTGTAAACGCAAAATTTATAAGATAATTAATTTTCAAACTTGTATTTCTTCATTTAAACAAAAACCAATAAAATATATGAGGAAAAATATTATAACAGGCTGTTATTTTCGTAATATATAGAGCGATGATTTTTTAATTAGGTTATTATCTATAAGCAGAATTTAGTGTCTTATAATCTGCTTGTTGAATATTTGAATCCAGTAATAGTAAATATTGTAATAGGCGACAGAATTAGAATTACAATGTCTGTACATAGTATAAAATGAAGTCTTCTGAAAGTGTCAGTATTTTTAAAACCACAAAAACACGAGAAATAGTTAACGGATATCGGAGATATTTATACCACTTTGTAGAGCAATTATTGGGGAAGATTTTAGTGCATTAAAATATATCAAAATAAAAAAAGGAATTTTATAATCGAAATTTTAATTTATCGTCGCACGGTTGAAAACCTCAAATTGCGCTTGTGCAAATAGCAAGAGCTGTGGTATGCCTATGCGCTATATTTCTTTGCTTACGTTTGATTTTAAACAGTGGTTCAAATCTCATTAAACTGAAAAAAAAAAAGAAATCCATCCTTGAAATGATATCCTGTATTTTTCTACGGACATATTTTTCTTTTCTATAAATGCAATTTCAACTTATCCTCGTGTGCGCGAAAACCTCAAATTGCGCATGTGCAAATAGCAAGAGTTGTTATGAATAGAAGTAAATCCAACTTCGAATTAATTGCATGTGTTATGTATACGGACAGATCATATATTTACCTTTGGAGCAGTCAACTAATAAAATATTTCTGATTTCTGTAGATATTTCTAAAAGTGTGTTATAAAAAATTTTGTAGATATTTTTGATAATTTCTAATTATATTTTTATGCTTGTTTGCTGTTGCATAACATGCCCGTGTCATATCCGATGGAGGCTAGGCTTACGTTTAAAGGTATTTTTTCTTCTTGGATGCTATACCACGGTCAACGCCGTGTGGTTACTGTTAGTATTATATAAGGTTTAATAATAAATTTATAAGTTTTATAATAAATTAATAATAAATTTATAATTATTAATTTATTATAAAACTTTTACTTATAAATTATTACTTATAAATTTATTATTATTATAATTAATAATAATAAATTTATAAGTAATAAATTTATAAGTTTAGGCAGAGGTTTAACTGAGCGAAACAGTATTATACAAATTTAATTTGTCCGAAATCATTTGGTGATCATTGAAAACTTGAGAACTCTTTATGCAACTGGAGAAAAATGTTAAACACCAATAAAAGGTGAATAGTATTGCTGAAACTTTCACAATCCAAAACATTTTTCCAAAATCTTGTATGAGTATATAAGAAACAACAAATAAATCTAATAAATAAAATTTATAAGAAAGTATAATTTATTTTCGTTATTTGATTTTAATTAATTGAAAATAAGCTGTTTAGTTTTTATTTCCACGGCAACCACTATTAAATCGACGTCAAGAATAATGCCAAGCTAGAATTACTCACATTTAGTTTGTGTGGAAGTGTGTATTGTTGCTTTTGACTACTTTTTGGTTGCTTTAATTGAGGTTTTCGTGGTAACAGTAGAAAACAAATTATACCAATGGGATAACAACCTTTGTCAATATCTCTCTCACTTTTTATATTTAAGTTCAAATTGTACCAAATGGTAAAGTTTTATATGAATTGCAAAATTAACTCAGCAATCGTATTACAAAATAAAATAGGAAAACTCATAAAAGAGATATCACTACAAAATTTATTTCTGTATCAAATTAGATTATTCTAACCGTTTCTCGAGACATTTTCAAATCTTCCAAAACAAATAAAGTCTACAAATACATTATGTAGACTATTTTTCTTTGTTTCTTTTTTTCCACCATGTAAGAAGAGCATGATATCATTTTGGTTTGAGGATTTTGAATTCTCCAAATTCATGGACAGAAAATCGGCGATGTATCGCTTTTGGAGCATCAATTTTTCGCTTTTAGGGATAATAAAGGTTGGCACATTTGATGACTAACCGCGAACAAAAAGTTACAACTTAGAGCGAATGTTTATCATTTGCCCTTTTCTCCCGTTTGAAAAGCACGCCAACATTGTGCTAATCTTCAAAAAATTGTCTAAACATTGCCATCATGGATGGATAACAGAAATGATAAGAGGGTTTTAAGATTGCCATAAACGGTTTTACAATATTTAGAGAGAAATTGCTTCAAATACTTGGACTTCGACGACTGTACTTTGATTTAAAATCTAATTTGTAATCGTTATGACTTCACTACGAAAATTGATATTCATGTCTTCCAAAACAATTCCAAATATTCCAATTGATATTCAAGTCTTCAAAAACAATCGTCCGCCAAATTGTAATATCTCAAAACTAAAAGAAAAAAAAAGTACTTTTTATTTCTATAGTTTTTAACTAATTTTAATATTTTTAATTCAACTTCATGCAATGCAAGAAATAGTATTTTTAATGCTACAGTGTCATCCATGGAGCTATTCAATTCGTGTTTTCACCAACCATTAGCCGATGCGTGTCTTCCCTGTCATCTGGGCTTCCTGGGTTCGAGTCCAGGTTTGGGCATGGTTGTTCATCACTTCTATCTGTGAAGTGTGTGACTGTGCCTCCCTGTAAAAAGTGGCTGTGCAAGCAAATGTGATGCGTGAGTAATTAAGACGTACTGTTTGCCCTAGTTGGCGCTACTTGAAACAAGAGATGCGCCTTCGGCTTAAAATCCCTGACTTTTCGCTGAGTTTGTCTATTGGAAGTGACAGAAAAAACAAAAACAAGTAACTAATTTAGCTGTAGGATTTTTACACTCATTTTTATTTCCTAATCTGTACTTTCTTTAATATACATTACCTAATTTAATTAATCCATGGGTTTCAATCGGAATTTTGTCGGATTGATACCACGTGACTAAAAAGTATTCTCACGTGATTATTTTAAATTTGTGATTATAATATATATATATATATATATATATATATATACTGTTGATTTGCGAAGCTGAATTCGTAGTTGTAAGTGCAACAAAATTTAAAAACATTGTAATTAAAAAGCCGAAATCGTCCCACAATAAAATATAAGCCATTTTTCTTTGTCTATCTTAAATAAGGAATTATATATATATATATATATATATATATACAGTTCCTACTTAGTTCAACAAAGAAAATTTCATTTTAGTTTCTTTTTATTAAATAATTGATAAAAAATTATACCTGGCCAAAACAAAATCAAGTTCGTATACGTTGAAAATAAATCAGAACAGACTCAGAACCACTAATTCGTCGTTGAATTGCTCTAAGCCAATTGAGACAACGCAAAAGACAGAATTGTCTACGACAGTTAGGTTAACGCAAAAACAGATTATAAATTTTTAATTTTCTTTATTCTGTATTATTTCAATTCAAAAAATCTCCAAAATACATTCGAAAATATCGATTAATTAATAATGCTTAATTTTAAATGTATCAAACACTAAGGAAATAAACATAATCGTTTGAATTAATCAGCCGAAAACATTTTAAGCTTTATCTCATTAGCGTGGTGAGAAAACAAACTGAATTTGTTATTTATTGGGTGGCCACTGTGTTTTGAGTAAAAATAAAAGTAGTTTTATGCACTTTACTCTTTGCACAAAACAAATTATAATGCCTCCAACTTTTAAAATAAAATGGAAACTTGGTCATGCAGTTTTCATCGAAATCCTTTTGGGAATGAATTAGCGGAGAGCTTTTCCTCCGAGAATTTCACAACGAACAAGCAACAACAAATAACTTGGAATTGAAAGGATATATTCTGTTATTCCGGAAAAATTAAAGGGAATTCATCCTATAAAAGAGCACTTAAAGTCTTTGTAAAACAACTGAAAGAAAACGTGTTCCGTGTAGCTATGAAGTAAGGCATCTGAAATTTGCTTCTGTTTATCATTGAATGCATTCCAAAATGTTTTAAGCTGCAGGAAGCAAAGTTTTCAATAAAAAAATTGTTTATTATGGAAACATGTGTTTTAACTTAATTGAAAAAAAAAGAAAGATTTAAAGCCGTATTTAGTCACCAGATGGCGATCTGGTACTAGAAAATGAAAATAAAAAATCTTTTGAAAACACACTTTCAGCTTAATGATTTCCCGTTTCGAAGCATTTTTAAAGATATATGATTCGTATGATTTTAAAAGCTCTACGCCTGTTCTGCATCAAATCGATCGCGTTTATCAGTTATTAAATAAAAAATGTGCTTAAAAAGAGCAAAAGATTAAATTGATTCTGTATTAAAGCGGAAAATAATCAAACTTTCTAATTTCGAAAATATCTTTGATCAATAACTACTGAATTGGATTCAATAGAAAGTATTTATTTAATAAAATTTAAAGAATTTCTTTTACTGAAATTTAGAGTTCAAATTTAAAATAAAGCAAGCCGATGAGTTATTAAAATGCATCCAATTTTTAAAAAAGCTGCCCTCTCTCAAGGTATAATGGGTTTAAAGATCAATAAAAGCATATTAAATAATGTAAAATTAAAGAAATCCATATCATAATGTTCAGATAAGGGGATGAAGTTTGTAAAAATGATTCAACTATGTATTTAATAAATTTAAATTTTGAATATATTTTATTAAAAATAGTTATAGTGAAATAAATTTAAAAAATATTTAATTGAAATTTTTAGAGACAACTAATTTTCCAAATCAATTTGTCGCTTAGGATGGCTAAGTAAGATGTCATGATATGTGATTTTTTTATTTATATCATTATATTCAGATGAAAAAGGGTATAAATGAAGCTTATTCAGTACAATTCTAATAATTTTTCGTTTCTGAACAGTCCTGGTGATTTTTTTCCCCTTTCAAAGCTACAAGTTCTTTATTTCTTTTTATCTAAATTCCCCTTTCAGCATTTAAGACCACTTAAGCCTATCAATCTGAACGACATTCATTAGAGTTGAGTAGTTTCGTGACTTCTTGACAAGTGCTCAATCCACAAAAGGCGGGAACACAACAATTAAAACTTCAGTGAAAGATGGAGACAGAATCTTTGAATAGAGCACGGATTGTCTTGGAAGAAATATGGCGATTGACTTCTTGAATTCCGCTGTCGTTAATTGGAGAGCCAGGTGGGTTTAATTGGGTCTTTTGTTAAGATGTTCTTTCTTATGTGAAACAAAAATGATTCATTAATATTTTTTCGTAATGCATTATTCGATGTGAAAGATGGATACATCAATTTACTTTTAATGCAAAGATTTTCAAAGCAAATATTGAATATCGGAGATAGATTAATTATTCTATTAGCTCACACTCTCCCTAGATAGATACATATATCTTGCTCAAAAATCCTTCAATATATTTGATTTTCTCTCTACAAGAAGGTTTTTTTTCTTCTATATCATATCGTTAATAAAATAATTTTTATTCATCCGATCAAGTTCAAGTAAATTTTTTAAATCTTGTAGTATATGACATTTGATGTTGATACAGTTTTTTCAATTATTAATTCATTAATTTTTATTAATTGATCAAAAGGTTTTTAAAGGTTAATTAAAAAAGGATCTTTTCTTCTATATCACATCGTTAATAAAATAATTTTTATTCATCCGATCAAGTTGAAGTAAATTTTTTAAAACTTGTAGTAGATGACATTTGATGTTGATACAGTTTCTTCAATTATTAATTCATTAATTTTTATTAATTAATCAAAAGGTTTTTAAAGGTTAATAAAAGAATGCTTTTTTTTCCTTCTATATCACAATGTTAATAAAAAAAAATTTATTCATCCGATCAAGTTCAAGTAAATTTTGTAAAACTTGTAGCAGATGACATTTGTGGTTGATACAGTTTTTTCAATTATTATTTATTAATTTTTGTTAATTGATTAAAAGGTTTTTAAAGGTTAATTAAAGATTGCTTTTTTTCTTCTATATCACATCTTTAATAAAATAATTTTTATTCATCCGATCAAGTTCAAGTAATTTTTTTAAAACTTATAGTAGGTGACATTTGATGTTGATACATTTTTTTCAAATATTAATTCATTAATTTTTTATTAATTGATTAAAAACTAATTTTCTCGTCTTTATATTAGTTGTAATTGTTAGTCGAGATAGCCTGGTTGGTGGGGTGTTGGATTCGCATCCCTTGTGCTGTGAGTTCGAACCTGGTCACAAAGTGATCCCATTTTGGGATTTATACCACTGGTGGTACTGAGTCGAAGGTGATCGACAATCGAGTATTCAGGGGTTCGAACCCTCAGAAGCTACTGCACCATTCCTTCCGTTGTAAAGCGGAACACAAGAGCAATTGTAATTATTTAACAAAAAGCAATTAAAATAATTTTTTTCCTAATATCAAAAGTAGGAATTGATTTCAAAAAATTGTTTTTTTTATACTTGCTTTTTAAATTATTAATCTCTCTTCTGATTTAAAATAGTTAACTTATGTAATAATTTACCAAATTTCTTTTGATAATGTATTTTTCTTTTTTCAGCAAAAATAAAATATAATAATTCATTACAAATAAAAATTAAATTAAAAAAAGAAAAATGAAACCTTCTATCTCAAATTTTAAGCTATCACGTAAACATTATTATTTTTAAGTCATTTATTGTCTTAATTAATTTAAGTCATTAAGTAGTTTAAACAGTTTGAAAAAGCAATGCTAGTAAAATCAGGTCAGCCTTTTGAAAACACATCTGCTTTCAAATAAGCATGCGTATTAATAATGCAATAGTGTTAAAAGCAGTTAAAAATATATGCAGTTAAAAGATGTGGATGAATATTGTCATTTATGCTTTATTCATTGCTTAGCGATTTCGAACTTATATTATTCTTTGACCAATTGTTCAAAAAATACTAACGAAAACATCATGTTCTTACGAGACAATATTATTTAATTTATTTTTATTTTTAAATATTGGTATAAAATATTGTTACTTAAATCGTTATCTATCAGAGCGCCAGCTTTCTGGCACAAAGATAACGAGTTTGCCTCGTGTTCTGGGAGTACCGAGTTCGAGTCCCAGTTAGGACATGGTTGTTCTTTATGTTATCCATGAGATATGTGACTGGGCCCCCCTTCAAAAAGGGGTTTTGCAAGCGAATGTGATGAGTGTGTAGCTAAAATCATACTCTCGGCCCTCGGTTGGCGCTACTTGAAACAAGAGAAGCTTATTTTTAGGCTTAAAATCTGCTGACTTATAAGCGGGGCAAGTGCCATTAGTAACAACAACAATCTATCAGAGCCATTTCATTCTAATTATTAATTGATAGTTAAATTATGAATAGATGCCAGTTATGTGTAATAAAAATTTATGATAAAATTAAGTATTAAATGAAGAGCTGAAAACACATAATTATAAATATCAGAAATAGTATAAAATATTAGAATATGAACAAAATTTTATTAATTTCCGTGACTCAAATCCTTTAATACATTTGAACCTCTCTCTCTACAAGTTTTTTTCTTCTATATCTCATCATTAGAATCAAAATATGATTTTTTCCCTATCATAAAGAGAGTAGTATATTTCTATCGTGTGTTCCCAATAATACTTAAAGAAAACTACTGTTCACTTTTTAGGAAGCAGCGACAAAAACAGCTTCCTACAATGTCATGAGTGTCACAGTTGGAAACAAGTGGGGAAAAAGCAGGAAAAGCAACTGCGATGAGACAAAAAAGGAAATAACATTCTCCTTAGTGTTATAAAAGGAAAAACTGCAAGTCAAGTTTTTTTTTTCTTGTCTTTTGCTTTTCCCACATAACCTCCTATTTGGCTGTTTTGGCCTCTTGTGGGCCAGTTATCAATATACTCCCGAAAATGTTCTGTTATATTATCTTTCGAAACAAAAAGTCGCTGTTATACTAACAGCACCAACAAAGCTTTATGGACGAGAAGTATACAAGAAGAACACAGAAGAATAAGAATGTCCTCCGTATTTTTCAATGAATGTCAAATGTATTGCCCTTATTACATTTATTTGTACTTTATCCAAAAAATATTGGGGAAAATAAATTTTTTATGATAATTTCTTGTAATACTATTGTTAGTAGGATAGGGAATATCAATAAAAGAATGTGAAGAATATTATAAATGTTATCAAATATGTTGTAAACAGTTATTTCATAAGATATTTACAGCTTATTAAAAACACTGTACAATAGTCGAGTTATATATATTTTTAAATAATAAATTATCATTTGCTATAGTCTAATTGCAATCTTTAACTAATATTTGTCTAGTCTTTTACAGTTCGTTTTGAACTTCCTACAGAATGACGAATGTTCTTTATACATGCTTGTGTATACTGTTCTTTAGATATTACAAAATTATTTCGGCTTATTTCTGAGATTATTTTTTATTTATTGTATTGGTATTCGATCAATAACATTTTTATATCTTATGAAACCACATTGCAACGAGATTTTAAAACGCGTAAATTTTTTTTAACAGTATCATGCATTTCTGATTCCTAATGCAGATTTCTGTACATTAATTTTTTTCTGAAAACAAACTAATTTAATGTAGAATTTCATATTTGAATAATAACTAGTGGTAACGTATCACAAGTTTTGTGCTACATTTCAATATACAAATAAAAAAAACACTTAAAATTTATTTGTATCGAAAATTTAAAATAAACAGTTTTAATTGAAATCATTATTAAAAACTATCTATTATTTTTGTTAAATTAATAAAGAAAAATTTCAAAAAAGCCTTTTAAAATTCAGTTAAAATTAATTTATTGTAGATATTGGAAGAAAGAAAATTTCTCTCAAATATGAAAAAACTCATTTATATTGTTAATAACTTTTGTATAAATTAGGTGTAAATATTTATGGATTTTTGTGTAAATATTGTAAATTGTTTAATTATATAAAATTAATTGTAATAGAATTGCACGTCAGAGAGGAAAAGACCGTTCTTAGGGGATTTACAACATAAAATCGCCATATTTGTCCAATTGCATAGGTGCGTTGGTGACGTAACTAGGTCTTTAAAGGTTTTCAAAACGCACTAAAATGTGTAGTTGAAGCTAAGAAATAAAGATTTGTTCTTAGAGAATACTGGGGAAAATCCCACAGTTGTCTGGAACGAATGAGCGAGCACTTTCCTTGGTTACCCCGCCCATTTTAGTGGGACTCTATTTAAGGCGTACCTTAAAGATGGGTAATCTGACCAGCTCGGAGAACGAGCTGATCAGAGGCTGAGCTTGAAAGAGCTTCTTTACTCTGTGATGCGTTCTATAGCTCTCCTATTAACCGAAATCAGTGGATGAAATAGAGTTAATTCACTGTGAATTTGTAGTTTGGGTTGCATATATTTAATACACGTTTTCCTAGACCAGGGGTTCTCAAACTTTTAAACAATGCGACTCCTTTTTTAGACTAAGTATTTTGGCGCCCCCCCCCCCCAAAGTTTTAACTCCGTCTAAAGTTTAGACTGATATTTCGAAAATTGTACTCATACTCAAAAGTTCGTAGAGTTTGTGTCGGATATTGGCGCCACATCCCTTGGCACTTCATCTTTCTCCTTACTAGTATCATCTCATCTCGAAACTTTGATTGAACAGTTTACAGATTACATTCCAGTTAAGGATATGAGTGGGGTTGAGTGGTAGTCCGTTCAGTGAGCAAGCCGTAACAAAAGCCGAGCTAAGTGCCCTTCATCATGATCAACTGATAGAGATTTCAAGTGATCATTCAGCTAAAGTAACTTTTAACTTAGCTTATATCGACAAATTTTGGGTACGTATTAAAAAGGAATACCCAGAACTGTCCACAACAGCATTGAAAACTTTTAACTTTTCTTCCACATCTCGCGACCCCCCCTTTTGAGAACCCCTGTCCAAGACAATCAAGTCTGCATCCTTCTCATTGTTCATGTGTGAGAATTTTCGCACCATTATGCTAAAGCACTGCTAACTTATAGTTTAATAAACTGTTTTTTACTTAATTATAGCAATCGCAATACTTGATGAATACTTATTGTAAAATTTTATTATGAAGTTTTTAAAAGTGTTTTATACTTTTTTACATAATTTTAATTACAAATGTCGTAAACTGCTCGAGTAACATTTTTAGTCAATTTTTGAGCAGTATTTAGGATTAAAGTTGGACAATTTTAGAACATGCAACATAAATATTGTGATTAATTCTATTTATATTCCCCTTTTAATGATGCATAATTTAAAAAAGAATTTTCCACTAAACAATTCTAAAAAAACAACATTTACTTTAAATTGTATGTTCTTTACTTTTTTTTAAAAAAAATTAATCATTTTAAACGTAGCATCGAGTGACTGATATTACAGTACAACGATGTAAAAGGTTTGGAACTTGACGATGAAAGATCTATTCTACAGAATGCGACAAAGTTTGTTTCGAAAATTATAATATTAGCATAAGCAATAGTTCCAGTTTTCGCCATCAATAGCAGTGTGGCGCTACACACGATCGAACTGTTCGATGAAATAAGGGAAACTGCATGGGTAACTATATTCGGAATTTCTATACATCACAATGCACAAGTTGATGCTTTCATAGAAAATTTCCATAAACTGATATCACAGTTATACTATATAAATATAACAGCTATAATAGTTTGATAAATTTACATGTACATAACATATGATATTTACAGAAGAGCATACTTCAAAAAGGTGTAATGCACCTTTGAAATGTAAAATTATATAATTAAAACCAAAAAAATAATGCTTCTGGAAAGACCAAAATTATTAAACGTTTATAAATTTTGAGGAAAGTTTATATGAATATTACAAGCATTCTTTCTGAAGAACTTTTGAATTAATATAAAACACTATAAAAGAAATTACAAATTTCTAATCTAATATTACGTTACCCAAAATGGCGTAGAAAATTCAAGCATTTACGTTGCCGCAATTGGCGTTGAAAATTCATGCAAATGCAATTAGATCTTGATTTAATTTTGTTTGGGCCAGACTAATCATCAAAATGATTTAGAATTATTGGTTTGCTGTTTTGCTTATTTCAGGTACACACTATAAATAAATTGTAGTAATGTTAGTTGAACGGGATGAACTTTTATACACAATCCTTTGGTACTGTGAGAGGTTGGTAATTTTTCAGTAGCAAAAAAGTTAAAATTAAAATCTTTTCATTCTCAGGAGCTCAGAATACAAAGCAATGTTACAAAAATATTAAAATGAAATCTTCTATGCATACTTCAATGTATCATTATAGAACATCATTTCTTGAACGGCCCAGCACCACGTGCTCGTGCAAGTTATATTTTTATTCATTTGAATGGTTTCATTTGAATGAGTTACTTTAATGAGTCATCCAAAAAACTTTGTCTCGCATTTATTGTTTTAAACAATATCACATTTCCTATTTATTTCATTTCACATAATCACTTGCTCAAAATGACATTTTTCTAGGTTTTATTTGTTATAGTCATTTGCTTATTTTTTTTTAAATCAGAGCTTTTGTAACTGTGATGGCAACTCGTTATTAAAAGCTGATTTTTTGACGTGCTCATGCAAATAATAAAATTTCAATCTTTCGCCTTTTTTTATTTTTTTGCTTACGAATTTTTTCCTACCTCATTCCCAAAATAACATCATGTTCTGAGATTATAATTCCACAATATTGGAAAGCATTCAAAATTTCATACAATCTATCGAAATTATTATACAACAGATTTTGTTGATACAGTTGATAACAAATATCGCATTTTATAATTAATTTTTAAGGAATTAGGACTATCAAAAAACTTACGATACGTAAGTTGATTATTATTATGCCATATTTCTTCTATTCCGTTATCTTTTTCTCTTCAGTAAATACAGAAGTTATGGTGAATTAGAAATTTCAACAAACCACGAATTCGATTCAAATTGGGTTAAATGTCATATATAAATTATGTCAAACTGTTGTTTATAAAATATTTTTCAACATGTACTTTATTGATTAAAAGGAAATAATAATTATTCTGTTGTTATTGCTTCTAATGGTATCATGGACAAGATTAAGCCGAAGGTGAGTCTCTTGATTAAAGTAGCGCCAACTAGGACCAAGAGCACGACTTTGCTGCCCATGCATCACATTCGCTTGAACAGGTAGAGAGGGAGGGAGGGTACATTCACATATGTCCCAGATAGGAAAGATGAAGATTCTAATCATATTTACATTAAACTTGCAAAACGAAATATTACTTTAAATATTTTGGTAACAATAACATTTTTTTAATATTACCAACGATCTATAGAAAAGACATTCTGTATGACCGTTAACGAATTAATGTTGAAATAAAAATCAGTATCTTACTAAAATGCACTGATTCTAAAAAATTAACTAACCTAATTTATAAGACTCATTTATAGAAATATGTGCAAATTTCTGTGAATGAGAGAAATGTCGAATGAGTACTATAAAGAAGAGAAAATTATCTACTTCTTAAGCTCATTAATGAAATAAAGGAATTGGATTCAAGCAACTAAAATAGTAAAACTAAATTAAAATATAATGCGGTTCAAGCAATAAAAAAAGAATTTATTAGTTACCTCAATACTAAGCATCTTCCAGTTTACTGATAGTAAAAGAAGAAAATGACTTAACTTAATGTTAAAGTCTAATAGGATTTAGAAAGGAATTAAGAATACAGTTTTAAAACAATTTATTGTCACAGACATATACTCTACTTACAACACAGTTGAATCTTTTGGAAAATTAATACCTTTTAATCTACAAAAAACTTAGATTCTTATCCGATTTCAACTATGATATAATTTTATAAAATGAATTTCACTTGTTACTAATTTATCTTATATTTTAGAGTCATTGTGAGATTCAAATTCGACGAGTAATAGATTTTTCAAGGATTTGGCTAGTATTAAAAGCATAGATAAAAAAAGATTAAAATGAAATCCGCTATTCTCATTTCATTGTATCCTGTCAGAACATAATTTCTTGAACGACCAAACACCACGAGCTCGTGCAAGTTATTACTTATTTTTTTAAAATCAGAGCTTTTGTCAATACAAAGGCAACACGTTATTAAAAGCTTATTTTTGAGATGCTCGTGCAGATACTAATTTGTTTATTTTTCGCCTACGGATTTTTGTTGATGCAAAAACCTCGTCCCAAAAAATATAATGCTCTAACATGATAATAAATGAATTTTTTCTTTATTACAGTCATGAATCTCTTGGTTCTTTATTCAATCTAAAATAATTTTTTTTCATTTCAATCAATTACTTTAATCTAATTCCTATGGAATATAGATAAATTATGTTGCATTTGAAAGCATCTGATTTTCTCCCGGCTTTTACATTATCATTATGAAATCGCATAATAAATTGCTTGTTTTGTCTATTGAGAAATATCTAGATATCTTGGATCTATTTTCTTTCCATATCTATACGAAAACTTCTGTTTCGTTCTTCTGTTTCAGATGTTTTGCTTTGTATTCTTGTAATGTATCAAAGGAATCCCGTTTCTTCGAAGTGATTCTATTTTCCTTTGTGCGTGAAGGGGCAAAAATGAGAGGAAAAAACCAGTATGTCAATGACTGTAATTAACTTAACGTGTTTAGAAGCAAAAATTTTAAGCAACATTTAAAATTATATCAATGCAAAACAATCATTGAAGAGAATGCAAGAAGAAACTGTAAAACTTAATCCAGATTTAAATATATGGATAAAATCATCATAAAGTATAAAACAAAATCTGCTACGCATATTTCAATGTATCGTGTCAGAACATCATTTCTTGAACGGCCAAGCACCACGTGCTCGTACGAGTTAAATTATATTTTTATTCATTTTAATTGTTTCATTGAATGAGTCACTTTAGTATTGCAAACGATCCAAAAAACTTTGTCTCACTTTTATTTTTTTTAAAAAATATCGTGGTCCCACGCAGTAAAACTTCAGCGTAAGGTTGCTATTTGGTTTTCAAATAATTAATTAATTAGATTTGGGATAAATAAATTTAATTTCCAAGAAAAAATGATTGCCTCGAGTTATAAATTTAAAATCCATTCAAAAAATTAAAGTTTATTTTATTTCAAAATTTTAAAGACCCGCATGAAATGGTTAGAAAATATGTCTATGATAAGGTTTATTCACTTCAAATTATAATTTTTACATTATTATGATGAACGAAGGAATAATGGTAGAGGATTTTTTAGTTTTCTTCCCATTATTGTACGGGTATACTTAAAATGCTTTGGAACAACAAAACCATTAAATATAATATTTCAAAAATATTTACCTTGATCATTTTTTAAACAAATATTTTTCTTTCTCATTTTTAAAAAAATATTTTTCTTTTTCATATTTAAAAAAATATTCCTTCCTCTTATTTAAAAAAAATATTCCTTGATTATTTTTTTTAAATATTTTCCTTCCTATTATTTAAAAAAATATTTTCATTCTTAGTATTTAAAAAATATTTTCCTTCCTAGTATTTTAAAAAAAATTTTCTTCCTAGTATTTAAAAAATATTTTTCTTCCTCATATTTAAAAAAAAATATTTTCCTCCCTCATATTTTAAAAAAATATTTTCCGTCCTAATATTTAAAAAAAAATATTGTCCTTCCTCATATTAAAAAAAAATATTGTCCTTCCTCATATTTAAAAAAAAATATTTTCCATTTCTTTTTTTTTTTAAAAAATAATAAGCGACTTGTCGTTTCGAAAAACATTCTTTCATATGAAATAAAAATGAATGTTATATTTTCTTGCTTGCCTTGCGAATGTAGCGAGCAAAGATAAACACATATTTTCAGGAAAATACCACAAAAAGTAAGCACAAATATTTGGAAATCAGTGTTGACAGTAAGTATAAAAATTCTTCCCCCCCAAAATAGAAAAAATAATCGCCATCAAAAATAGAAAAAAAAGGATATATCTCGGTCACTGCAATAAAAGACGAAATTGTGTAAATTGCTTTTCTTACTCAACAGAATTTTTTCCTTTTCTTTGGGGAAAGAGAGGCGTCTTCCATTTTCCCCCAAAGACTGGTTTATTTTATTCCAGTCAGATATTGCAAATATTCTAATCAAGATACGGTAAATATTCTAATTTTTTTTTTCTTAAGCTTTCACAGAAACCGAAAGTTAGCAGCCACAATTATTAATTTCAATGAACAATGCTAAGTAAATAACGGAAATAATTAGTTTCTGTATTATTTCTTAATTGAAATAATTAATTTCACTAATTTCTTAATTGAGTAGAATATGGCTCGCAAAGAACTACTTAAATCAGTTTATTATAATATTTTGAATGCATAATACCAGTAATTCTATTTATATTCTCAATAGAATTTTGCTCTTCATCTTGCATAATATTGCACTTCTTTTAATTCCAGTTATCGCCTGAAGCTTGTGTTTGCTCTCCACGTTTATCGTTTTGAAAGAATTGTAATAGAAAGATTGTATCTAAATTGTAAGAATTGTATCTAATTGTAAAGAATTGTAAACTAAAGATAAAGGATATTAATTGTCGCTTAGTTCTAATTTAACAGATAAATTCTCTTAACATTTTATTTACTCTACATTAATATTATTTGACAAATCTGGATCCAAAAGCAGTAACTTCATTTATATACTTAGGAATTAGAGAATAAATTCAAATTAGCTGAGCAGTTTTTCTTTGCCATGCCATTTTTCAGCATGTTGACTGCGACTTAAATAGATTATTCTTAAAGCAGAATTTTTTTAAAAAAACGAGAGATTTTTTTAATGACTAAAATAATACATATTAGTATATAATTTAAATTCTGTTACACTGTGAACCAAATATTCAATAAAAAACATATGTATTTCAATTTGAATTTATAAATAAAATAACTGAAGGCTTCGTTTGTTTATTTAAAAATGTTAAGCATTTTGTATAACTAAACGAGCAGCATCCGCAATTTAGCATAACAAGCATTCAAGAAGAAAAATTTTCTTTAATTTTAAGTCTAGTCTCCACCCGATATGACAGGAGCACGTTACTCAACATCAAAAAAAAACATTAAAATATTAATTAAATTATCAAAAATAGCTACAAAACAAACTATGATTTGGTACTTTTCCATTAGCTGAACGCCAACGAAAAATCGCCAAATAATGTAAAACTTTGTCAAATTATTTTAGAGAATTTTTACTGACGCCTGGCTAACAGAAAAGCGCTTTTTCATAGTTCAGATTCGGAAATATTTATACTTTTACAAAAGTAAAAATATACGCCCGTAGACAAAACACAGGCGATCATTTCGAAATTGGATCTCCTTTTTGACATAATGAGATTTGAATCGTTGTTTAAAATCAGAGGTAAGCAAAAAAAAGTATCGTATATTCATATCACAACTCTTGCTATTTGCATGTGCGCAGTTTTAGGTTTTTGCGCATGCGCGGATAAGTTAAAATCGCAGTTTTAAACCCCCCTTTTTATTCGATTATTTTAATGTACTAATTCCTTTTCCAATAAATGCGCTCCATAAAATGGTTTAAATATCTCCAATATGCGTTAAATATTTCTGAAGTTTTTGTGGTTCCAACATACAGACGCTTTCAGGAAACTTTATTTTATACTAAGTATAATCAGATCATAGTAATCTTCATTCCACTGCAAAAATATTTCGAGCGCATTATAGGAACCTAAAGTAATACGGCGATAAGTTTTTCTAAATATCTTATTAAAAATTATTTTCCTTTTTTTTGTTCTATTATTTTATTCATAAAAATGAAATTCTAAATGTTTTTTTTTAATTTCCTCTAATAGTTAATTCAATTTCCACACTTACCTTCTCACACTCTCACCCTAAGTATTTACATATCTTGTTCAAATTTTCTATCGTTAATAAAATACTTTTTATTCATCCAATCTGGTTCAAATAATTTTTTTGAACTTGTATTGGATGACATTTGATGTTAATACAGCTTTTTCAAATATTAATTCTTTAATATTTTATCAATTATGATATGATTTTAATGCACTAAAACCTACCCTAATAATTCTCTACAAAATGGTATAAATATCTCCAACATCCATTAACAATTTCTCGATATATTGTGGTCATAACATGCACAGCTTTCAGGTGACTTCATTTTATAATATAGATAGATAGATATTACAAGAAAAAAATTCTAGCAAAATCGCAAACTTTAATAAAACTTCTTAGTATCATTAGAAATATATCTTAACTAATAAAATCAAGAGCATTATTTTTTAAATCATATATCGTAAATTCATCCATGTTATGTCTAAAAAATTCATCAGAAGTCTCCCCCATCATTTCTAATAGATACTTTTAAGCAAAAGGCAACAGTAGACATTTCATTAAAAAAGAGAAAAAAAATAAACCCTTTAATGTAGCTAAAGGATTGAAATTTTTATGTTTAAACATCGATAAGACCTTAGCCAAAACTTACATTCATAGTATACTTAATATTTTTTAAAAACTTCCTTCAAGTCTTTCAATCCCCAAAGGGTCTTTCCTAGACACAGCTATTAACGAAAAGCTTTTGAGCTCTTACTATCTTCATGAAGCATTTTTCCTTTCAGTCTCTCTTCGATTAAAAAATGTTATGTGCCCTTTTAACCTAAAAGGTAAGTCTCAAAGTAAAAACGTGGCATAAATGTTTGTTGTGGAAGGCTTAAAATGTTGCCTGAAGGTCCCCAGTAGCAAACGATGGAAGTGAAAGACGGAAAATCCATTTTCTTCGAGTTACTTTCTTACGTTGAATAGCAACAGAGGTTAGTTTAATTTCCTCATCCAAAGTTCGAGGGGCTACAAGAAATTGAATTTCTATTAGCGTCCTGATCGTCCGAATGAGCTAAATTTAGCAAAGATTTGATTATTTGGAAACAGTCAGGAAATTTTGGCTCAAACTAAATTTGCGAATCAGCGAGCTCAAAAAGTGTGATTAAAGCTTTACGTTGATGTATTTAATTAAAAAATATTAAAATGAAATATGTTATGCATATTATGCATAGAATTCATCTATACATGTCGAATACAAAACGCATAGAAGGAAAATATCATTTGTACAATTTTTTTCAACAATACTTTTTGTTCTTCAAGTAATATAAATTTCTTATTCACCTTTAAATTTCCACTTAATCAAGAAATAAAGATTAAAATGAAATCTGCTATGCTTGCTACAATGTATCATGTCAGAACATCATTTCTTGAATGGCCAAGCACCACGGGCTCGTGCAAGTTAAATTGTATTTTTATTCATTTTAATTGTTTTGTCGAATGAATCACTTTAGTATTGCAAACGATCCAAAAAAAACTTTGTCTCGCATACATTGTTTAAAAAATATCACATTTCCTATTTATTTCATTTCATATTGTCACATGCTCAGAATGACATTTTTTTCTAGGTTTTATTTGCTGCAGTCATTAACTTATTTTTTTAATCAGAGCTTTTGTAAATGTGATGGCATGTTGTTAAAGGCTACTTTTTTGAAATGCTCGTGCAGATAATAACATTTTTATTTTTCTTCTGTGGATTTTTTATTTTTCACCTATGTATTTTGTTGACGCCCCAAAATCTCATTCCTAAAACAGTATCATGTTATGATATGATAAAAAGAGTAGAAATGGAATCTATATAGATAAAATGTTAATGCTCGTTTGTTCAAAATTGGTAAACTTTGACAATTATTTACTTAGTGTTTTGGAATTTCAACACAATGTTACATTGGAATGTTTTATATTCTTATTACATACATGTCACACCAGTAACAGGTAAAAACATGTTTGTTTCTGGTTTTTTGCACTTTTTAATGTACAGTCCAATAAATGGCACATTGTGAAAACTGCCATTTGCAATTTAAGGAAATTTCGTATATGAAGTTGAGGAAACGTAAAACAAAAATTTTAAAAAGTTAATCCCTCTTGTTATCTAATATTACACAACGGAATATAGCATGGGAATTTGCATGGTTACATAACGAAAAGGTTTATTTCAAAGCCTTCGACACGTGAAAATTCTAAATTGCCATTCCAAATGAGGATGCAGTGAGATGAAATAACCTTTTCTGATATTATTAGTATTTCAGTTGTTAAGAATTATTTATAAACCAAGTTTTCTAAATAAAATTACAAAAATCACGTATTAGAGCAAAAAACTTTTCTCTGAATAATTTTTAAATTTTATTCTTAAGATATAAAGGAACTACGATCGCAGAAAATAATCATTAAAATTTATTAGAAAAATACTGTGTACTACCTTGTAAAAAAGATTGCACTAGATATAACTTTCAAAACAATATCACAATACAAGATAAATATTCTGGGAAAGAAATGTATTTTACAAACAAGGAAAAGAAAAATCGGTCAGTTTTTAAAAAAGAAAAGGAAAAAAAGTAAAGTATGCACTAAGAGGAGTTATTTTCTCCCTAGCGGAACTTTTCTTGAAAAGGAAGGTCGTTGATGACCTCATACTATTAACCCTTAGCACCTCAAAAATAATTAAATGCAAAATTATTCACCTAATACAAAGATTTATTGCTTGCTATGAAAAATAAATATACTTAATTCTTTTAAGTCGAAATTCTTTGAAAAATTAACCTGCATCTTTTAACCATTATGTAGGCGTTTTTAACAATTACATTTGAAAAACGAATAAATAAAACTTCAAAATGATGTGCAATCTTGAATGGTGAGTCAAAGGCATCATCGGAGTGAGAAGGGTTAAAAGAAGTTGAATACGTATTTCTGGAGATGTAATGTCTCAGAAACATTGCGTTTTATTGTAGTACAACATACACTGAAGTGACAAAGGTCATGGCATGACTATTAATATCATGTCAGTCCTCCTTTTTCCCGGCGAAGTGCAACAATTCGACGTGTCATGGCGTCCACAAGCCGTTGGAAGTCCTCTGCAGGAATATTGAGCCCTGCTGACTGAATAGAGGTCCATAATTGTAAAAGTGGGGATGGTGCAGGAGTTTGGGTACGAACGGACCTTTTGATGACGTCCCATAAATGCTCGATAGGATTCATATCGGGCGATCTAGGTGGCCAGATTATGCGCTGGAATTGTCCGGAATGTTCTTCAAACCAATCGCGAACAGTTCTGGCAAGGTGACATGGCGCATTGTTATCCATAAAAATCCCATCGTAGTGTTGGTACGTGATGTCCATGAATGGCTGCAAGTGATCTGCAAGCAGCTGAACATAACCATTTCCAATCAATGATAGGTTCAGTTGCACCAGACAACCGAGTCCATGCCATGTAAAAACAGCCCACATCATTATGCAGCCACCACCAGCTTGAACAGTGCCTTGCTGACAGTTTGGGTCCATGGCTTCGTAGGGTCTGCGCCACACTCGAACTCTACCATCAGCTCGTAACAACTGAAATCGTGACTCATCTGACCATGCCACGGTTTTCCACTGGTCTAGGGACCAGTCGATATGCTCACGTGCCCAGGAGAGTCGTTGCAGGCGATGCCGTGTTGTCAGTAAAGGCACTCGAGGCGGTCTTCTGCTGTCATAGCCCAAGGAAGACAAATTTCGCCGCACTGTCCTATCGGACTCGTCCTTCGTACGTCCCACATTGATTCCTGCAGTTATTTGACGAAGTGTTGCGTGTCTATTAACATTGACCCTTCTACACAGACATCGGCGGTCTCGGTCGTTAAGTGCAGGTGGTCGCCCACATCGCTGTCCATGATGGGATGAGATGCCTGAAATTTCATACTCTCGGCACACTCTTGATACTGTGGATCTCGGAATGTTGAATTCACTAACGATATTCGTAGTGGAATGACCCATGCGTCTAGCTCCAACTAACATTCCACGTTCAAAGTCTGTTGATTCTCGTCATGCCGTCATAAATCATGAAAAACCCGTTCACATGAATAACTTGAACACAAATGAAAGCTCTGGAAAACGAACTGCGCATTTATACTTTTTCGCTGTGATACTACTGCCATCTGTATATTTGCATATTGTTATCTTATGGCTTTTGTTACTTCAGTGTATATTACAGAATAATATTGCATTCAAGCTTCTTTTTTTGACGTTTAACTTTCATTGAAAAAAAGGTTTATATTGTTTGCATATGAATACTCAATTAACTAGATTTTTTTATTGGTTCTCGAAGTATAAACTCCTTGTGTGCCAACAAGTATACCACAAGGCTTACATAGTAAGTCATTTCACAATTAACAGTAGAAAAATTTCGAGAAAAAGAAAGAAGATATAGGCACAAATACAAAGGAAAAAAAGAGTGGGAAAGCAAATTGAACCCGTATTTTAACCCATATAAAACCCATATTTTAAGTATAGCACAATATGTTTTATCCTCGTTATTTATACTTTACCATATGCAGAAAAATATGATAAGATTTCTTGAGAAAGATAAGCCGAATCATCCATATGTAGGTATTATATAAATGGTTGTTGCTTTCTGTTTCTTTAAGAAAACAAATTAATATTATATTTTAATAGCTTGCAAATTTCATCTTCTAATATTTTGAACTTAGAGCATTTGAGCATAACATCTTACATTTTGAAAGAAAAATTTCATGTGATAGTATTATCACTTTTGTTTAGTATTATTTACGAGATTCAGGAGGAGGTGTGGCTTGTGTTAGGATTCAATTTGATTGGTTGTCGTCTGTAAATGGGAGTATTTAAATTATTTAGATAATTACACTCCAATCCTTATTGATAAGAATGGTAATATTTTTTACTAACAGAAATAAATGATTATTTGTATCGGATCAATTGACTACAGAATTCAAATTTGACACAAAACTCGGACATCGAAAATGTTGTCCTCGAAATGACTTTCCTCAAATTTTAGTTAAAACTTTTATTTGAGCATAACATCTAACTAAATTGAATTTAAATAAAAATACTAATTAAATTGATACTAATACTAATTTAATACTAATTAAATATATTTACTAAACTAATACTAATTAAATAATTTAAATATATTTATTAAATACTAATTAAATTGAATCATGGCGTTTCCGCAATAGTTTCCAAAAATATTATCACACAAACAAATTTTAAACCATCCAAAATTTCAATACGTTTTGAAATGAATTTTACCAATTGTTTAAAATATTTTAGATTAATTCCGAGCAATTTTTTAAAGTCAAAAGATGAGTTTCAAAGAACAGTTTTGTGAATGATCTACGCTTTAAAATTATAGAATGATTTTTAACCCCTTTTAGAGTGAAAAAATATATACATTTCTATTAGGATATCATTTCAAAACATGTGAACAAGATAACTCCAAGGCACAAAAGGCTAAATTAATATTTGATGAATATTATAATAAACAATATTGACTATAAGTTTTAAATTTTATATCAAAACTTCAAAATAATTCCCCAAATCAATATATGTATATTGCTTTGTGATAATTCAAAAATGCAATGACATTGGTAAATGACAGAGGTCTTTTGACCAAAAGAATAATTAAGTAGACATTACAAACGCTGGGCTTCATTATTTGAAACGAAGACCTCGTATGGATATTCGATTTTCTGCAATTAATTTTAAGTCGGAGAATAAGTCTATATAAAAGTCTATATAAGAAAATAAGTCTATATAAAAAAATTAGCGTTATCTCGCTACGTGATCCACATACGACAATTGATATTCTTTTTGTTATTCACCCCAACGCTAAGCATTCAAATAAAGAAAAATAAATATAGATCATATTTGCATTAAAAAAGGCCAAGAAATTCTTGCTTGTTTAAATATGCTTTTTCTTCAGTAAATATTGTGTGCTTTACAAAAACTAGTAAATTTAAATATCAGCTTTAAAATAAATTGCATTATTTTTACTAAATTCATTTTAACATTTAATAAATCTAACGAAACTTAAAATCCAGTTATCCAGTTATTTTTCTTTAGCACATTTCATTTTCAAAGAATTTTTGTAGATATTTAATAATGCGAGATTTTTTTTTTCTTTCACTTAAAAAAAGTTACGCCAAAACTGGAATTTCCAATAAAATGTTTTGTGTACTAAATCATAGTCATTTTTAGATAATTTATTTTAAAAAATTATTTATGACAAAACCAGTGAATGCTAAATAAAAGAATTTGGAAAACACAAAATATTGTCTGCTTAGAGAATTCATTTGTCTCGACTTATTCAATTATCTGCCTTTTAAAATAGGCTGTTTTCGAAATCTGATATCTTTAAATTTAATATACATACGCAAACAAACTTAATTAAAAGAAAAAATATTTGCCCTGGATTTGTGGACAATATATGAAATTCTTTTCATAATATAGAAATTCAATAAGATATTCGCATAAATTATTCAAAACTTTTCCAATATATTTTAGTAAATTTAATAAAGGTAAACCTTAATTCACCAGCTCTTTTGAAATAAATGGCGCAAAATTAAATATTCATCCTCTTTCTCAAAAACTTAAATTTTATTTGATTTTTATGAGTTCATTTATTGGTTAAATAAATTTTGGCATTTACATTGAAAAGGGATAAACGTGTTGACGAAAATATTTTAAAGGCTTGTATGTATTTTATTATTTTGCAAATATTATGACTGAAATTATTTCGATCAGAAAACTAGCAGAGAATTTACTAAAGATATCCTGTTTTTCTGAAACAAGATTTATAAAGATTTTAAAAGCTGAAATAATTTTTTTATTCGTTTCATATCTATTCATGAATTTTGTTGATTGGTTTAAATGGTTTAAATTTGTAAACTGGAAACCAGTTTGCTCAGGATTTCCTGTTTTTCAAACACTTGATTTGTTCAAAAAATATTTATTTAACGAGATCGTTTCAGAAACTACATGATTTTTCTTATTATTTAATGGATTAATTTTTGAAAAATTGAAAAAATGAATTTATTTTTCTTTTATATATTTCATTCTTGTAAAAGAAGAATCATATCAGAGCTCCAAATTGGCAGAAATGTGGTAGCCTCGAAAACCCTTAATTTAAAGTAAGTGTCATTGTTTGTCAAACATTGACCTAATTAATAGCCAATCGAAAGTTGAACATATGCCTCTAATGTAACATTACCCTTTCAATTGTAATACTCTTTCTGATACATCTTTCTGAGCATCTCAAAAAATCAGCTTTTAGTAATATGTTGCCATCGCATTTACAAAAGTTTTGATTAAAATAAGGAGTTAATGACTACAGCAAATACCCCCCCCCAAGAAAATGCATTTTTGAGCACGTGATGATATAAAATGAAATAAATAGTAAATGTTGTATTTTTTAAAACAATAAATGCGAGACAAAGTTTTTTGGATCGTTTGTAAAACTAAAGGGACTCATTAAAGGAAACAATTAAAATGAGTAAAAATATAATAATGCTTGGCCGTTCAGGAAATGATGTTCTGAAATATGCATTGAACATTTCATTTTAATCTTTATTTCTTTTTCAATTCGTATTCTTAGTTCATACTCTTCCGGCATATAATTATAAATCTTGTTCTAATTTTAATTGTTAATACGATACTTTTTATTCATCTATTCAAGTTTAAATATACTTTTTTTAATTTATTAAAACAGAAACTTATGTTTTAACAGAATTTGATTGAATATTTTATATTTAATGAGAATAGAAACCGACAAAAGATTTAGAGAAGTTTTACTTATCATATTAAGTATATTATTAACCCTTTGCACTCCAATGGTGCCTCTGACTCGACATTCAAGAATGTGCATCATTTCGACGTTTTATTTATTTATTTTTCAAATTTAAGTGTTAAAAAATCCTACACAACGGTTAAGAGATGTAGATTAATTTTGCAAAGAAATTCTACTTAAAAGAATCATGCATATTTATTTTTCATAGTAATAAAAAAAATCTTTATATTAGGTAATTAGCTTTGCATCCAATTATTTTTCGAAGTCCGAAGGGTTAGTTACCTTTCAAGAGATGAAAATTCGTTAAAATTCGAAAAGTTCTACCTATACGTCAGACATAACATTATTTACAGATATGATTTAAGGATTTTCAGTTTATCAATAAGGGTTTCAATTTCAAAATGTATGCATCTAGCATTTTCATTTTAAATCACGAATAAGCCTTCTGATTGAGTATGATTTCCGAAAAATATTATTTTTGAAACGAATTATTTTGTACGCTTGTTTTCTTTATGATTTAATACAAAAAATATTTCCAGCATAAAATTTTTATATTTGAAAAAAAAACATTTCATTTATTTAAAATAAATTAATAAATTATCGATAGTTAGCTTATAAATAAATTCGAAATATCTTTAACTCTTTTATAAACAAAAATAGTTGGGCTCCAGTAACAAATATTTGACAATGTTCTTAAATAATATAAATATCTGATAAGCAATTTAAATAACAAAAAGCATTTCTTCAAATTTCTGCTTAATAATAAAGGTTTTTATTTCCTACGCATCACAAAAAATATCTCATTTTCTACCTTAAAAATCAACCACTTAATCGGTTTACCCGTACGCCGTACGCGCATCGATTTATCGAATTTTGATAGTTGTAAACAGAAAAATAAATCATTCATAACAATTATAATTCAATAGTAAAATAACTTCAAATATGAAGATAAGCCAAGTATTCCATGGATTTCCATTTGAATCAAAATAAGAAAATATTCCCAAAATAGAAGGTGTCATCTTATTAGATAGTAAGGAAAATAAACCAGTAAAGGGGTTAAGGACGAATCACAAATAACCACTTGAAAACAGATTAGTATAGTTGGAAAATACGATGCATCAATTCTATATATTTTACAAAATTCCATAGAATAGCATGATGAAATCCTTTCAATTTTTTAAGACAGCTTTTTTAATTTTGATTTTAAAAATTCAATTTTGTTAATTACACAGAATTCTATATCAAAACTTTCTCAACAATTTGTATTTTTTTAATAAAATCGGAACAGAAATATTTCAAATCATTATTATTACACATTCCATTTGTGCCATTCACCGTTCTCTGTAATTACAGAATGCTTTTATTTGGAAAGTCATACGCAACTTTTTCTATGTAGTGACAGAAATCTTTTATAGAATGCATTAGTGATGGATTACTCATTTTTTTTTCGTTTTTATACACGGGAAAATTGAAAAGACCTTTCGACACGGCGATAAGTGGTTTCCGTGGTTGGGATGTCACAGTTATTTATTGAAGTTCCAATGTGTGACACTTCTTGTGTCAGAAGTCATCAATTCTTCTATTAGTGACAGTGTACACAATTCGCCAAACTTTTTGCTGTTGGAACCAATGATGGCCAATTATTAAATATTTTTGCATTGAATCGCCGCATTTATAGTTGCTTAAAACTAAGATTAAATAATTCCCTTTTGTCAATTAAGTGATTAATTGATAGGTTATTTCCTTTATATAATTTGTAGATTTTTTTTTCTTTTTCAACTAAAAATTACTACTTCGCTTTCTTGACAATTCTGCTACATATCACGTTTTTTATGGTAATATGGATATTAAAAATCACAAAGTTTGCAGATATATTAATGAAATGCAGCTAAAATATATCTTTTACTTCAATGATACCTATATTATTAAATAGCAAACTAAATATTATTCCACGAAATTAATTGAAATTTTAAGTATATTTTGGAAAGTTCTTCAGTTATGTATACAAGCATTATAATGAAACCAAATATATCTTTTAATTTAAATGCATCTTTTAGGAAACGTCAAAGTCAAACTTCTCTTTATAAAAACCTTGTTATTTAATGGAAGAAATTGAAAACATCTAAGTGAAAACAAACTCAACAGTTAGAACACATCAAATAGAATTATTTATAAGAAGATTTCACATAGTTAATCCTTTAATTGGATTTAAACACAAAAAAACCTTTATTCTTTAGGGATTTTAAAATTCTATCTATCTAATCCTTTTAATCTTAATAAAATTTATTGGTAACTTGATCCCCAGGTATCAACAAAATGTTAGGTACTCGCATTTACGGTTTTTTACAAATCCTTTAAGTTCCTCGAACAACTAATACATTTTAGAAGTTATTTCACATGAAAATTTTTTTGAAAAACAAATTGTTCTTTTCGTAAGAAAATTTTCGAGACCCTAGTCAATAAAAATAATTTAAATTTCCAATACTTAAGAATATAAAGCAATTTTAGAATTGTGTATAAACATAGTTAAAAATTAATGAAAATATAAATATTTTGTTTAACAACACAATATCGGAACACTGATATTTATCAATTTACATACTTTCTGAACTTTCAGAACGCATCTATTTCCACTTATTTGAAATAATTAGTAACATAATTCAAATGCATAAAGAGTTATAATTTTTTGGTAAATATAATCTAAATCTGTTAATAGATATTTAGCAGATTATTCCTTTTAAAATATTTTATAACTGCTACTATTATTATTTCATTTAAGATATTATTGAAAAGGTTAAAAGCAAACGATTTTTTTTCTTTGTTAGACATATTTTTATAATAATATTATTTTTATTTATTTTTTTATAATAGCTGATGATCAACTTTGAATCTTTTGGAATCTGGCAATGCTTGTAATATAGGATATTAAGTGAAAAGAATAAACAAGAAAATGGAATTCTAAAATGCTTAAAGTATTATTTTAGTTTTAGGAAAATAAGATGCTCTGCAAGCTATAGTTTGAAACGTAAGAAAACGGGTAGTTTTCTAAAAGTCATGCAAAAATAATAAAAAAAGCAAGTAAAACAACTAAAATATAATTCCTAATTTGAGAAATCCATATTCAAGACAAAATGAAATCTATATATATATTAAAAATATTAAAGTTTTAAAATATTTATGGAGAATATAAAAGGTTATTCTTTAAAAATCTCTTTTGGAATTTTTGAAATTTTTTTTTATTAGATTGTTCATATAGAAAAGAATTTTTATACAAAGTAAACAGCCAATATTAATATTATATATAAGTCACAAGTGATTTTTTTATATTTTATTCCGATAAGAAAAAGGGATTACATGGAAAAAAAAGCATCTAATAAAAGATAACAGCATTTAGCTGATGTATTCTTCTTATAGAAGGAGAAATTTTATATTTTACTGCTTTCAACAAAAAAAGTGCGTGGTCAAAACTGTCTAAACAATCTTTATAATACATTATTTTCAAGGAACTTCTCCAACTTCACTAAAATGTATGAAACTACATTTTCAAAACATCTTTTGATATACAAAAAGTTTAATCAAGATAAAAGGATGTTACAAACATCTATTCGAGATAAATTTGAAAGTTTCCAAAAAATTTTCACGAATTTATTCTGCAACCTTAAATTGCTTCAACTTTTAAACGTATTATGTGAAGAAGAAAAATGTTTTAAAAAGTCTTCAACATCATATATTTAATTAATTACAAAAGCTACGATTGAAGAACAAATGACCAAACAAACTTCTTTTGATGAATGAGGAAACGTTATAGACAGAATTCTGATTAATGACTTCCCATTGGACGCGGCAATATCTGCGGAAACTTTGAAGATAACGTCCTAAGTTTCGACAAGAAAACTTTCCATTCATTCTTCTTTGGGCCATAAAAAACTTTTTATTTCATTTTTCTTGCACATTACCCAGATAGTGTCTGCTGTATTGAAATGCAGGGGCGTAATAATCGAGAGTTGTTTCTTAGGGCTGAGAAAAAAAAACTTTTGAGACCTCAGTAACAACTCAACCATTTGATATATTGTGGTTACTGATTAAATTTATTCTTCGAATGTTTACCAAAATAGAGAGTTCGATGGGAATTTTTTTTGGTACTGGAAACATCTCCTTTCTTGAAAGTTAATGGCTTTTGCAGATACTAGTTTGTTTTTATCTCAAGCCACAGAAAAAACGCATTGATTCTAGCTTTATCTTTAGATAGTTTTTTATTTATCCGTGCAGTAAAGAAAATTCATGGAAATCTTTACATGTTTAGGATAAAAATATAAGAATTCCAACAATAAATCTTTTAAAATTAAAATTTGAGAAATATTTTCCGAGAATCTTCACAATTTCAAAAATTATTATCTAAAACAGATGGTTAAAAGCACAGTTTGTAATTAAAGTCATAAATTACTGATTCTCAAGCCCTAGTGGATTTTTCAGGAAGTTTACCCAAATAAAGGAGAGAGATTTACACTGACTTAAATACACTAATTTGCTAAGTAAGATTTTACGATTTAATTTAGAATTAACAACATAAAATAACCTTAATTTGGTACTTACAGCTCAAGTTGAAAAAAATGAATGAAAAAATTTGGTTTTTATTCACGTGAAAAAGCATTCAATCGCAAAACTAATCAAGCAGAGTTTTAAATGTTCAACTCAGGTTTCTAAAGATTAATTTCTCAATTTGGTGCTGAATTTTTTCCCCTGAATTGCTTTAAAGCATTTATACAGATTAACATAACTAGTAATGAAGCATAACGATCATGAAGTAGATAATTAAAATAATTTAAGACACTGACATTAAAATGGACAAAAAGACAAAAATTAATAAAAGCTTGTTTAAATCAGTCTAGATTATAAGTACATTGAACAAAGCTTAAATTATTATATTTTTGCCCTTTTTTTGGATTGACAAGCAGAGGATTTAATTAAAAAAATTCTAATCATTCCCTATGCAGTAATTAGAAGATTAAACCTTCATGTGAATATAATTGAATAATAATGTAGATATTTTTTATCCTATTAGTTAAATGTATGCTTTTCACAATTGAAATCTTAAAAAACACCAGATTTTTCTTCTTTTATGTATTAGCATATCATATATTATAAATGTAAGGTAAATCATATTTAGAGAATTAATTTTAAAAAAATTGCAAATACTAAAGAAAAGGAAGGATGGAAGTCAACAAAAAATAATTTAATTTTTTTTCTTGGTTTCATATTGCCAGAATGAAAGGAAGAAAAGAAAAAAAAGTACTGGTAAAACATTGCGGTCTAAGAATGCAAGAGACATGTATAGTTTTTTGATGCCATATGATTTATCAAAACGATGTACGTGTGACATTATTTTGTGCTTAACGAAGAGACTGAAATCTGCAATTTGGGCATTTTCCTTTAAACTGAGAGATTAAAAAATTCATTTTCAAAAAACGCCAAACTTCGATGAACAAAATTGCTCAATCTTCAAGGCCTGACTAAGGCAGGGCCCCACCTAAATGAGGGCCCCCAAATCAAATATATGTTTTACGTTTCTTTCTTTAATGAATGTTCTTCATTACTACAATAGTAAAACAGAGGGGCTCCAAAGAATGTTCTGCCCCCGTCCCCAACTAGGCTTAATCGGGCCCTGTCTATCTTTATCACATTCATATATAAATGTAGTATCAGCCTCTAGGTCGCACTTTTTCTCTATCTCTCGGCGGTAGATGGCAGTAGTGTACGACTAGTAGAGGAAGCAGACAAGAGAGAAAAATGGGAGTGATGAGACGCTGGGATCGGAAAGTTGAGGAGTCGAAGTAGATAGATAACAGACATTTCATACCCGAAAATGGGTATATATATATATCTCTTCCTCTTCATGTTCGTGTAGTCCCGTGTCCGTGCATTAAAATATACAAAGGGCAAACGTGTGGTCTTATTTTGATCGAGTATGCCACAAGAAATTCGACCCTACACAAATGAATAAACTGGTTAAGTTATGGACGGATGTTATCGAAAAAACGTGATGCAGTATAGCTGCTCTAGAGCAGGTATTTTAACCGTTTGACTGCTACGCGATTCTGGCGAGAACGTTCGAAAACTGCGGGACATATTTTGACTTGATGTTGTTAAATAAAACACTCTCATTCAGACAAATATCAATCAATTTTAATAATTCTTTTCGTATTATAAAGAAACAATATTAATTGTGAATGTGTATAAGAATTTTTTTTGTTGTTTTCGAAAACACATTTTTTGGTGGAACATTCGTAAAAGTTGGCGTTTCTTCTATTTGTGAAGATGAAGATGAGATAGAAGACTCACTTTCAATCCTCAGTGTTTTTCTTCGATGAAATATAATAATGCTATCATCACTACTGGTGATCTTTCAACATCCTCAGAATCACTAGCAGTCGAATCAACGTCCGAAATAAGAGCCCGTGACAGGGATATTTTTCAAAAATAATATATAAAAACGGTAAAATGCTATTTTAGAATGCACTCGTGTTACAAAGGACGCGTGAGTTCAGACTGCGTTCACACCCACGAAGCACAAAGATGTACTGATACTCGCTGCGCAAAAGCACTAAGTTGCAGTCAAACGGTTAAACTGGTGTGACACCGACCATTTTTACTGGGCTGAATTTAATTCTTGTGTTGGCATCGTTATCGGGTTTAAGGGAAGTGCATATTGTGAAAATGGCAGAGAAACTCCCCCTCTACTCAATCCTGTTGGCAGTAGGATTTGTGTTTTAATTTCAATTGGTTGACGATATTTTTAAATAAATACTTATTTGTTTGTTTTTTAGAAATGTTTTCTTATTTGGAATCAAATCGTACAACACATATAAAGCCACGAGTGATCGATAATTTCGGTCAAACAAACAAAATGTCATATTTCACAGAATTTTTTAATTCGATACCTCCAATACTGGTACCAGGTTTGGTATAAAAATAATATAAAAAATCTCATCCATACAATTTTTCTATTTAGGCATATCAATGGACAGACATTGTATGACAAATATCATCCATACAGTTTCTCTATCTAGACATATCAATGGACAGACATTGTATAACAAATCTCATCCATACA
>JAOUZG010050066.1:1301744-1319565 GCA_026289955.1 Argiope argentata | reverse complement strand
GCATATCAATGGAGACATTGTATAACAAATCTCATCCATACAATTTTCTATCTAGGCATATCAATGGAGATACATTGTTTTAAAAACATGTTTTTGAATTCCAGGAAATATAAAGCAAAAAATTTCAAATTCAAAGGTGGAATTCTTTGAATAATAAAGTCTTTAAAAATACAAAGAAATTGCAGGATAAAATTTTTGTGCCTCTATTTTAACGTAATTTGATTTTTAATTTCACATTCCAAAATTATTCCTTTATGAAACATCTGGAAACGTACACATATAACTTCTCTCAAACACATCTAATGGCTTCATGGGAAAAAAAGGCAAACAAATCGCGTCATAAAGAAGCCGGATAAAGCCATATTTGTCATACTTCAGAGGATATCAAAACCTCAATCCCCTTTATAATAATTCAAACATCTAAAAGATTCTCGAAGATGTAAATAATATATATTGCCCAATATTTAGGAAGTATGGTTTACATTTATGTGATTCCCATCGTTCAACTAACAAAAAGAGGATTTCTTGCATACAAGTTTATACTCAGGAATGATGGCGGCCATAAATCTGTTGTCAAAAATGCCTGCATTCGCATTGTGCGGACTTTGTAATAAAATATTCTTCTGACCTTTCCGGTATAAGCAAAATAAATTTCGAGTGCGTTTCCATAATGGGCAGAATTTTTCATCTGTCAAAAAAGAAAAGTGGATTTTTCTCTCTCCACACTTTTATCTGTGTGAAAATGTTGCTTACGTTTTTGTGGAAGTGTTTTCACTTACAAAATATTACTACACAGTATATTTTTAATTTGAAATGTGCAGATGCAGTTTTATTTCTTGACATACAAAATACAAGACACAACAATTAAAGAAATGTTTCATTGTTCCGTATGTATACAAGATTAAGAATAGATTTTCTACTCCAAATAGAAATGAAAAATGTAACAGTTGCATTACTTTATCTTTTCTTTTGGATAAAAACTGGCGAAACCTATTTAGTTATGCTTATCATACATAGTGCTCACCTATTGTTATTACAATGGGATGGGATGCTGTTCTGTTAAGGTTTGCGGGCTTTAATGTCTTTCTGTTTGTGGTTGTTTAGTGTGAAATGGTCATTACAAAAATGTTCACGAAAACATGCGTCTAGTTGCTCTTACAACACGGATCATAGTAATCTTCATTACACTACAAAAATATTTTTAGTCTGTTTTAGGAACCCAAAGTAATACGGTAATAAGTTTTTTAAATATCTTATCAAAATTTTTTTTGTTATTATTTTGTTATTATTTTATTTATTATTTTATCGCTTAACACATAAAAAATGAAGTTGTAAATATGGTTTTGAATTCCTACTATTAGCTCACACTCTCCCTACATATAAATATCTTGTTTAAATTTTCAATCTTTAATAAAACAATTTTTATTCATCCACTCAAGTTCAAGAAAAAAGTTATAAACTTGCAGTGGATGACATTTGATGTTAATAGAGTTTTTTTTTAATGTTAATTCCTTAATTTTTTATTAATTAATTAAAAATTAACTCTCTCGCCAAAAATCTTCATTTCTCCGCCACCAAATAAGTAACGAATTCAGTTTGTTTTTTCAACCCACGAATGAGGTCAGGCTTAATACTTTTTCGGCTGAAAATTTTAAACGATTCTGTTTATTTTCATAATGTTTGATGCATTCAAAGATAAATATGATTAAACGATTTTTCCGATTCATTTTGAAATACTTTTGTATTAAAATTATAAGAATAATTAAAATTAAGAAATTTTTTATTTTTTATTGCCTTTCGCAACAAGAGCAGAAAAATCACGCATTTTGCGTTATCACAATTGGCTTTGAACCTTCAATTGGCGTGAAAAATTTAATGATAGCATAAATTTGTGATCAATTATTTACGGTAATTGTAATTGTCTTTCTGGGATTATTTATATTAATTGTAATACTCTATTTAGTATAGTGTTAGACTCGTATTCCTTGAGTTGCGAGCTCGAACACCATATGTAGAAAGGAGATTGGAAAGTACCAAGAAATTCGTTTTCTATTTAGCAGCTTAATATTGTGGTTTTGTCACAATTACATATATATTTATATTAATTGTAATTATTTAATAAAAAGAAACGAAAATAAAATTTTTCTAAAGTATGAAATAATTAAATTTTTTTTTATATTACTTATTTTGTGGGGAGGAGACAACGAAGTACAAATAAAAGTAATATGCACAAACAGTTTTTAAGCTTAGAAAGCTGATTTATTAATTCATTTTCTACTCATACTATACGAAAAGTTTTTCCAAAGATACCATGACTATTAATTCAATAGCTTACTTTTCATAAATTAAAATCTATACCATAAAAATTGCTGAATAAAAAATGATATTATTCATTATCTGCAGCTAAATCTTTCAGGAAAAATTTATGTTGTCCATAATAGCTTATATGGAAACGACATCTACATGAGATTTCAATTTTACACTGTATCCATTGAAAAATATGTAACAAAATATTGCACAGATTACATTAATTTAGTGGCAAATAATAACTATTATGTTCTTTTTAGATTAAAGATAGCTCTAAACATTGGAAAAAATATATGTTTTTCGTTATAGGACGAAGGAAAAAATTAAAAGCAGGCAATTCCTTTATCTATGCAAGCAAATGCCTGTCAGGTCAGATTTCGGACAAATAAAATATTTGAATAAATCAGGATAAAATTTAAATTTTGCGCTATAATAAGAAAAAGTTGTATCTGTTATTATCAAGTGTTTCCGGTAAAGATAATAAAGTTCGTGTTTGAATTGAATTTTGGATATAACTATGCATTATTAACCAGTATTTAACTATATTATTATTTAACCAGTATTATTATTATTTAACCAGTGCTATTAATATTATTTAACCAGTACTATTATTATTATTTAAATATACATTTCAGAGATCAAGTAGAATGAAAGTTAAGTTTTGTCTAATTATACTAATATCCAACTTTAAGCAATAATAGGGCTAATTTGCGACGGATCTCGAAATTTTGAATCCTTTTCAGATGACTAGGGTGACATCTGAGCTGACATCGTTCTTGTAGTAGAGTTATTATCACAAAACTTTGATTTAGCACCATCTAGTTTTCATTTTATTAAAAAAAAATCTTTATGTAGTAAAATAAACTACAAGTTAAAATATTTGCTTGTTTTTAATTTCTTTTTGAACATGCACCCATGCTTTTTGAACCACATTTTCCATCACTTGGTGATAATAATTTTGAATCCATTCATTTTTTCCAAGATCCAACAGGAAATCAAGATGATAAATTTACCTACAATAATGCGTCTAATAAATATGTCTCGACAACTCTGCTCTAAGACCTTTGCAGAAGATCCCTGTCAGCAGGGGAGACCAAGCTGAAGGGAATTTTCTGCAACTCTAACAATGACCGCCCATACTTTTGTTCCCTCGATTACAGTCTCATAGCAACTTCTAACGAAGGAAAAGGGGCATCCAGGAGCTAAGTAATGTGACAGCTTAGTATTATTATCATTTAATCCCTATAAATCTAGATGATGAGCGAGTTAAGAAGATTTGAAGCATTTTTGTCGGATTCCATGTAAAGGTATGCTGTCTTATCCTCATTGTGTTGTTCTTGTAGTTACTTATGGCACTTGCCTATGGACAAGCCCCCCGATGATACAGTAGCAGATTTAAGCCGAAAGGAGGGTCTCTTGTTTTTGTAATAGCGCCAACTAGGGCCAAGAGTATGAATTAGCTATTCACACGCCACATTTGTTTGCACAGCCCCTTTTTACACGGGGGCACAGTCACACTTATCACAGATAACACACAGAACAACAGCCATGCCCAAACTTGACTCGAAACTGGGACTCCCAGGACAGGAGGAAGACGCGCTACGCGCTACCTCTGTGCCAGAAAGCCGGCTATCCTCATTGTGACAGTAGTTACTAATTAAAGAGTTATAAAGATGCTAATTATTTTTGATAGTAATAATATTAGAGTTATATATATATATATATATATATATATATATATATATATAATTTTAAATGCAGTTTATATGCATTGTAATAATCATAATAAAATAACTTTCATGTTTTTAAGCCTTTATCTTCTCCATTATGTTTCCATGAATTTTCCAGCTTCATTTTTGCACCAGTAGTTAAGTTTCCTTACTGAGTAATCAAAGAAAACCCAAGAAAAATATTTTAATTAATAGAAATACCGTAATTGAATTATTAATTAAATATTTTTTTAATTCCTGCTTTTAGCTTATATTAATTTCTTTCAATTTGGGTTACATTCTCCGTGTTTTTTTAGAATACCATCGGTAAAAATATTCATATTGTGAAATTATAATCCAGATTTAAATGGTCTTATAAGTACAGTCAGTAGATAAAGGTTTAATAAATGAATATTGACTTTGAAAATTATCTCACAATTTTAATCAAATGGCTCTTCAATATTAGTCAGCAAAATATAACACAATTATCATAATAAATATTAAAAACTACAACAGATTTTAAATCCGCTGTTTTAGAATATGTGATAAAAACAAAAATATTTTTTTAAAGAAAAATTGATTATAATGAAATAAATCATTATGTAAAAACATGTTTTTTAGGAAAGAAATTTGTGGAGTCAGCAAAAATCTGTAGACGAAAAAAAAACTTTATTATCTGCACGAGCATCTCAAAAAATCAGCTTTCAATAACGCGTTGCCATTACCTTTACAAAAACTCTGAATAAAGCAAATAAGTTAATGACTACAGCAAATAAAACCTAGAAAATGTCATTTTGAGCACGTAATTATATAAAATGAAATGAATAGAAAATGTGATAAATAGGAATGTGTTGAAACAATAAAGGACAAGACGATAATAGACAAAGATTTTTTATGATCGTTTGCAATACTAAAGTGACTCATTCAATGAAGCCATTAAAATACATAAAAATATAATTTAACTCGCACGAGCACGTGATGCTTGGCCGTTCAAGAAATTATGTTCCGACATGATACACTGAAATATGCATTTTTTTATTAATACTATATTTAAAATATAAATTTTATATAATTGACTACATTTAGCTTTCTTACTATTTTCAAATCTAGAAAAGATTAAATTCTGGCTTTTTTTAAAAACTGTTTGGTTCAAATATTTTTAATCAAAAATGCATTTTAAGATTTAGTGTTTAATAATTTACAAAAAAAAAAAATCTATGTTAAAAGTATTATATATCAGCCAGTTGGTAACCTTTGGGAAAGAGCTGGTTTGCCGAGATTAATGATCCCTGAAATTTTCAATTAGATATTTTACCTAATTTGATTTTAATGACTTCTTCAGAAAAATACTTTTGAATTTTAAAACTGATAGCGATGTAATTCTCCCTTTTTACGATACCTTACATCATTTTGTTCGTTGCATTACGAATTTCACAAATTTTCTGTTTTAATATGCAATTAAATTAAGCATTTTAAATATTTAAATTAAACTTTTAAAACTTTACTAAATAAAATAATTTAATAAAAATTTTATTTAAGTTAATTAATTTTTAAAAAATTAAGTCAAATTTTTTTATTAAACTTTAAATCTTTAAAATTTCAATTCAATTTGAAACGGAAGTAATTAAAAAAATACAAATACATCTTTCCTGAAAACAATAATTTTTTTAAAGAATAAGAGCATAGAGAATACAATAGCTCATTATAGTATATATTATGTGTACTATCGAATTGATAATTCAACCTGAAATGCTGGATTCTATATGTAACATGCCAAAGATAGAAAAATAATAATACAACGATTTTCTTCCACTAATATATGTTCTCAATTTATATCCAAATAACATGCAGAAGTTGTAAAAACTAAATGTATCTTCTGAGTAAATAATTGCAAAGATTTTTCATAAAGGTTAATCTTGATTAGACCTTATATTTGATTTTATTTTTTCATTTGCTAATATTGATAACAGCAAAACATATCGTTTGGTCTATGTAAAGTGGCGACTGACTGTTTTCTAATTATTGACTTCTAGTGAGTGTTTCCGATATTTATTTTACTCATGTTTCCGCTCAAAGCATATTTACCTTATTTATTAATTTTCATTGTCTAATTTTGATTTTCTTATTTACCTTAATGCTAGTTATTTGAGTTGATGAACAATATTTGAATTTAATAGTGTATTATAAAAGTTATGAAAAAAAATTACATTACTTTTGGATACCAATATTTTAATTCCTTTTTAAAAGGAAGTTGTGAATTGTTATTTTGCATCAACCCCTTAACCGGTTTATTTTCTTTACTATCTAATAAGATGACACCTTATATTTTGGGAATATTTTCTTATTTTGATTCAAATGGAAATCCATGAAATACTTCGCTTATCTACGTATTCGAAGTCATTTTACTATTGAATTATAATCGTTACGAATGATTATTTTTTTGTTTACAACTATCAAAATTCGATAAATTGATGCACGTATGGCGTACAGGCAAACCAGTTAAGGGGTTAATTACGATCACGCTAACAGAAAATCAGTCAGTCAGGCCTTCTCCAATTAATCATTATAACTCTTTTCAAAAATATCACAAGCATTTTTTTAAAAATTAACATTGACATCGGAAATTTTCTATGATTTTTATTCCTATATAAATTCTGCGTTATAGCATTTAATAGAAAAAAAATGAAATCTACAAGCAAATTTCAAATTATCATGTAAGAACATTATTTTTAATTCATTATTTGTTTTAATTTAAGTCATTAAGTAGTATAAACTGGTTTAAAAAAGCAATAAAGGTAAAACCTGGTCAACCTTTTAAGGATGCATCTACTTTTAAAGTAACATACATAATAATAATTCAATATTAGTAAAAGCAGGTAAAAAATATACGCGATTAAAAGAAATTAACGGATATTCCCAGTTATGATCATTGCCTAAGCAATTTCGAGCTTCAATTATTCAAAACCCTCTAACGAAAACAACATCATGTTCTCACAAGACCTATGTTTGCAGCATCAAAACAGATGAATTCAAGAAGGTATATTAACTAGTCCGTTCTTGATTAATTAACCTTAAAAATGGGCCTCAGACAAATACATTTTTCAGTTATGTAAAAATTTTCTACTGTATCATAAATTAATGATTTTCAATTTCATTTTTTTTATTTTAAACTATTATTTCTGATTGATTCTTTCTTACAAAGTTTTTTCTCAATGTATTTAACATTTTCAAAACAATTTACACTATATTATTGCTTCGGTTATTAATTCTCTAACCACAATTCGTAAGTTGCATTTGACCTTGAATAGCCATTACGCTGATTGCGGTGAAAAAGTATTTGCTTCGTTTGATGATAAAAATATCGAGTTCAAAGCGGCCTTTAAAGTTAATATTACTGTTAAAATGAGCAGAACTTTAATACATTGCAACGGTTTATAAATTTCATGACAAAAATATTACAATTGATGATGATGATGATGATGTGTATGCTTTTTATCGCGGAAAGAGGGGTGCAGTAGCTTCTGAGGGTATAAACCCCTGAGCACCCGAGGGCAGAAGTGTGACTTCTAGCTCATATAAGGATAAAACATACACCCACACCCTTGCACAGCTCCTTTTTTCAGGGGAGCACATTCATATATCTCACAAATAGAACACAGAAGAACAACCATGCCCAAACCGGGACTCCCAGAACACGAGGAAGACGCGCTACCTCTGTGCCAGAAAGCCGGCAAATATTACAATTGAAAATATTATTGCTTACAATATAATCAGTTCATAAATTTATTTCTATGTTAGAGAGTTCCAATTGAGTTAGTACAAAGAATTTTAAAATATACAGATTTAGCATAATAGATTCAATATTTACGATAACTTATAATTTAGTTTGAAATCGGATGGCTAGAGAGAGTTTCTGATGAAAATTTCAATATTCTGATCGTATTGTATTAAATCGTTACGATATGTTAAGTAATAAAATCTATATGAGTATACTAATTTTTTTCAAATAATTCCTCTTGTAGGGCTATTTAAATGAAAAATACTAAAATAAACCTCAATAAACAGTCCCCTTCCACTTATTTATGCACATTTATAAAATAGTTTCTATAATCTATGCAATCTTAGAAGGTTTACAAGGCAATTTTCAAATAAATAATCCAACATTAATAAACTTTAAATTCTTCTTTCTGAACTACCCGCTTAATTCATTACGAACAAAATATCTCTCCGCCCTTTATTTCTTCAGACCATGGAACAATAGAATATAATTATATAAACTGAAAAAAATTGTTACATTTAAAATTGTAAATTTGAACGGTCTTTCGTTAAAAATTGTAGCAAATTTATTTCATTTAATCTATATCTTTCACAAATAAATCTTTTGACATCTGTCTAGTGCTCTGAAAATTGAGATTTCATAAGTTTATAAAAAAAACTTAATCGGAAAAGTTACTTTTGATTCTTAGTTTTATTAGGTTTTTCTAGAAAGATTCAAATATTCATGTATGGAAATAGTTAAAAATGACCATCTCTTAGATTTCCCTCTGTGGAGTTGATTAGCATTGCTGTAATGAAGTAATCGCATTTTTCTCCTTCCCCCAAGTTTTAATTTAGGTAAGAACAACGTAATGCATTTAAATCGGTTTAATTAGATTCATTCAATTGCTAGTTTAAGATAAATGAAACACGCGTTTTATGTACGTTCTGAATTATATTACTTTCTTCTTGTTGAATGAATAATGTGAGAAGTAAAAAAAAATTTAACAGCGAAAAACATACATTTTTATTTGCTATAAAAATGAAATATAAGGATGGAGTTGGTTAAATTTTTTAGCGTTATATCTAAGAAATCTTAAGATATATTGTAGTCAATAAATAAACACAAGCAAGTCCTAAACAGGCAAAAAATCTTTTGTCTAGCTCTATTAATAAAAACCAAGAATATAGGTTGAGGTTTTGTATCTATTGGGGTTTTGTATAACCACTTACTCTAGAACTACCAAATTTGATCTAAATTAAAGTACAAAGAGAATGGATCGGTTTTTAAAAATATCAATAAAAACTGCATATCTTAATCTGGTTTTCATTATAATATGAATGAACAACTCGATATTAAATTAAACTAAAATAACTGTATTTAGCTTAATCAATGATATTCTGCTTAACATTGACAAAAAAAAAATAAGAAAAGGGATATTAACCGAAAATTAAGACGAAATCTATTGGGGCTCATTTATTTCTTTACCATCTGTAGCATCACTTTTTGGACTTTTTACTAGGTACAATCGTTGATTCCCTCAAAGATAGCTAATAGATGTTTGAGTATCTAAGTTGATAGACTCATGGGTGATGCAATCCAGAATGTATGATTTATCATGTTATACAATCTACACTAATCATAAAATAGATTGAGCATTTCTATTGAAACTGAAGGTGCATCCTTTTGATATTATATATATATTTTTTAACTTTTATTGATAAAAATACGTACTAAATATTATATATAAATTAATCTTTTAGAAAAATTCATTTTGAAATAGCTCTATATAGCATTTATCAGAAAAATTATAAACCCTTATATGGGGTGAATAATTTCTTTTCCAAATGCAAAAGGTTAATCAATCTAGATAAACAGGTATATTATGACAAATTGTATAATCAATAAAAGGCGGCAAAAAATTTGGAATTTTTACAATAGAATTGCAATTTAATCATATGATTTAAAGTTCATTATCCTTTAAAAGAATTTCGGCAAAAACTGAAAGATCAAATAACTTACCCCTAAACAAACCAACAGTTTTAATGTTCCCGCGCATGAGGCTGTAACGCCCACAAACCTTAAAAGTGCATCGTCATTACACAATTTATTTTTAAAACTTTCAGCGCCATCTGATGAGTTAAAATAAATTCAAAAGAGGAAAGAAAATATAAAGGTTATATTCTATTCCGAAATTCAGCTAAGATATAGACACAACTAACTTAATTTAGTCCTCCATATTATTATAATTTTTAGGAACTAACACTCATTGATTGATTAATCGTATATCACATTTATTATGCAAGACAAGCAACATCATTTTTTTATCGTTCACCATTATAATCACAATCAAAGTTATAAGCCATTAATAAACTTAGTTAAATACATAACACTACCATAGAAATATTTATTTAAAGTCTTGCACGTAGATTAAGTTTTCGTTGATAAATGTAGCGTTTAATAAACATTTATCAAATAATTATGGAAGATTTCCTGCATTTTGCATTGCATTACATTTTTTCACTGAACGTGCATTTGTAGAATTTGGCATTTTTTTATTGAAAAAATTGATTACTTATCATAGATTAATTCCGATATTTTTTTCTTTATCTTTTTGATGCTTGATTGCATTTTTCTTTCCATTTTTTTTACAATTTATTAAATTTATTAACTGTTCAAAATGCTGAACTTTTTTAAAAAAATTTATCATGTTTTTTGTGTAAATATTCAACATTTTAAAACAGTACGCAGTAAAAAAGCTATGGCTGTAGCCTTATAAGTCAGATAACATTTACGATACTGAAGTCGGCTTTTTGGTATGGTGGTCGAGTTACTCGGCTACCGGCTCTAGAGTCGCAGGTTCATATCGTGACCTTCAATCGCTACATTGGTGACATTGAAAACGCAACCTCCTGCAACAGTCATGGCGCCATCTACAGGCAAGCAAAGGCTTCACTCACTCGACGCACCAACGAAATCACACTCCCGCCATAACGCTTGGCGCTATCAAAATCGTTCATCTCTCCGCCGACTCACTGTCAGGGGATTATTGTGACGCTAGCCTTTAAGTCAGATAACATCTACGATACCGAAGTCGAACTTTTTGGTATGGTGGTCATGTTACTCGGCTACCGGCTCTAGCGTACCGAGTACCGAGAACTTCAATCGCTACAAAGCAGAAATGGTTATTTTTACCCAAACAATTAATGCCTGGTTTACACTCGGTAAGATATAAGCCGGCAAATAGGCAGAGCATACGTTGAAAGGAAGTGATTTAGGTTTGCCTTGATTTCATAAGACAGCTTCAGGCATTCCATGCCTGACTGTAAATTGCCTTTTTGGTGGCACTGAATTTTTCTTTTAACTGTGTATTGTTTTAAAATTATAGAAATTTACTGAAAAAAAGTAATAAAATAAAAAAAGAGGTTAACATATGTAAATTTTGAGAACAATAGAAAAGCGACGACAAATTAAATGAAAGAAAAAGCACAGAAACTTGCATCAGAAAGATGTTGGAATCAATCTACAAACAAAAGATTTTGGAATCAATCTACGATAAATGATAATTTTTTTGTCCAAAAGAACCGCCAAATTCGACAAACGCATACGCAGTAAGGAAAAATATGATACAGCGATTTATAGTTGTTCCGTCGACACAATTACTTGTCATAGGACGAACAGCACTACTCAGCCTTTCTACGCATGCGCTGTCTACTTGTAGGCTTATAACTGGCCGAGCGAAAACCCGAAATAAGAATTTGTGGCAAATTTAAATTAGTCCTTTCTACGCATGCGCAGACTACTGGCTGTCTTATAATTGGCTGGATGTGAGCCCAGTATTATAATCACAATCAGCGCCATACGCCTTTATATGGTTATCGCTTAACACGCCACATTACAATAGAAAAATGTATTTAGTCTCGCACATAAGTTTTCAGCGACAATAACGCACACTTTATATTTATTGAGTTACTATACTGAAAACCATTTGAGAAACAATGACTTTTAGAACAAACTTATGTATAAACAACACAACTTCACTAACAATTTAAAAAAAATAGTAAAAGCAAATGCTGGTAAAATTATATCCAGCATAAAATCCAGATGCGAACCGTTCGATTTGGAAGTATGATGGAAGGGCATCTTTTAACGAACTTAAAAAATTGCAGAGCGAACCATGAACTTCATATTATTTATTCCATCTAACCCATCAATACGCGATCCTTTATAATCAAATACTTTCATCGGGACCTTATAAACCCTTTTATTTTGATTCTTTGAAGCGCGAAAAGGGATTATTCTAAGCCCAAGGCATTACCTTCTGCTTTCTCTCTTCTCTAACCAATAACAACCTCCTTATCCCTAGTTAGCAAATACTTCTGACTTTAGAAAATAGCAAGGTTCATTTTCTGCCATTCTAACAACCTTTCTGGAAAAAGTGATGAAACAAAAGGAAACACAGAAAAGGATTGCATGGGCCACATCATCAGCGCTACTAAATGTAATCCGGAAATATTTCCGCTTGATAGATTTGGACAACAATTTATCCTGTTTTGGTTGTTACAAATTGGGAATTTTGATTTTGTTGGCAGATTCAGGGGAATTGTATGTTACATTTTGTTAACTGAAAGAAATATTTTGATTTAAAACTTTCAATATTATCGAATGCATGAAAATATTATTATAATTTCTATTATTTCTTGAAAAGCATGTTATAAAGTATGTTTGAAATGCGGATTTTTAAGCACGTAATGTCATTCTTTATTTCAAATGGTTGAGGTTTTTCTTATGTTTTATTATAAAAGAAAACTACTTTATAAAATATGTAAACCAATATATTTTTGGTTGCATAAAATATAAAATTTCTGTTTGAAACATTCTAAAACATTCACTGTAATGGTTAAATCTTTATATTCGAACCATCTCCTAAATCATAAGTTCCCAAACTATGGGTCGCGAGCAAATATCGAGAGGACCCTGAAATGTAGGAGGGATTAGAATCCTGTTCAGCAATACGCATCCACAAGTTGTTTTTTTTTCATCTTTTTGCCGAGCGGACGCTTTTACTTGTAGGCAAATGTATAGTTTGCCCACTATGTATCATATCTCTATGCTGGCGACTATGTGCGAATCGGCCTAGGAAAGGGTTTAAAATGGAATAACTGAACTGAAGAGCGAAATGATTTAGAATGTAAGAACTGCTTTAGTATATGCACTGATGGTGGGCGGACTATGTTTGGGAGAAATAGTAGTGTGGTTACAAGAGTTCTTGAAGAATTTCTCTGTGCTGTATAGTCTTCACAGAGAAGCACTGGTTTCAAAAGCATTGCTCGATGATTTAAAAACTATAAATTATATTAAAACAAGGCCCTTACAAGCATGTTTATTTCAAAATCTGCGTGAAGAAATGGGTAGTCTTCATACGTCCTATCTTCTCCATACAAATATACATTGGTTATCCAGGTGAGAAGTACTGACAAGATTAGTGGAACTACGGAATGAAGTAACAATTTACTTGGAAAGAAAAACAATCTTCATTGATATTGGTTCCACTATTCCCATACTGACTGTTTTTGGAGCTAGAGAACAATTTAGGTAGTTCCGCAACTGATTGGCTCTCCAAGAACAATAGTTTATCCAGCTGCTCTCCAAAAAATCGCCAAGACCTGATCAACTTCCTCCGGTCCTACTCCACTGAAGAGGCATCTTCTGATTGAACGCCTCCTCCCCTAGATGAACAGTCTTCACAGTTTTACCTTCACTCCAGCTTTCTCCGTCACGGACTCAACATCTCCATTGCCTTGACACAGTGTCGAGTTGAGATAAATTTAGGTATGCCACTAGCGAATTGTCATGACCGGGGATAAGCTCCTGTGGAGCTAGGTGCCCCGTCCACCCTATCTTAGTTCCGCAACTCGCTACTGAGCATTACCAGTATTTATGCCCCCTTTTCTATAAAGAAGCCAATAGGTGAGTCTCTTAAATGGTCAAGTTTTTGGTAGATGGGTCGGAGTCCAGCCAACTTTGGAAAGCACTGTCCAAAATGATCATTGCAGCACCTCTTTTTCCCCTTGAGTAAAGAGCGCCCCCTTGTGGTGTATTACAGAAAACAATCAGTTGAACACCAGACCTGCAACTTAAAGTCCATCTATATCCATACTCAAACCTGTTTTCGACTGGAAACTGTGGAAACCCCCCACCATAGTGTCCTTTAACCTAATTTTCTATGTGGATCTATAGTAATAAGTGGTTGTGAATTTTGTAGTGTAACTGTGTTTGCGAAGATATAAAATATTGGATTTTAAACTGGACAGTTCCTTAAAATTACAACACACCACTATAAATTGGTATATCTTAAGTAAAGTAGTGGTGAGGTGTTATAGACTGATAGATGAACTGGTACAATTAAATTGTAGGTGTGAGTCACAGGTGATACTGAAAGTGGTAACTTTTTAACTGTCTTTTGTTTCATTTTTGCAAATAGTTTTTTTTTAATTTCTGGCGTTTGATATAACATAGTTATGTCATTGAAATTGAAAATTGGGTGATGGACATGCATATGTCAAGATTCTTATTTACCGGCAGAAGCTAAATTCGCCGTCAAAAAGCAGGTAGAAAAAAAAAAAGGTTTGTGAAATTGATGAAACCATGTTACATATGTCAAGAAGAAATGTTTCTTTTTTAAATAGGATGTTGAATTTCGACGAAAAATGATTTATAAATTAAAAATTTAAATATTCACGTTCATAAAAAATTTCCTTCAAATTCCATATTTCAAAATACGAAAAAAATTCTTCTAATGTAGACACCATAATTTAAATAGAATAATAACGCAGCGACTTTCATAATTTGGATAACAGATAATATAACAAAAATGTTAAATACGAACTTTTAACTAGAATGTTAAAATTGCCTTATTTGTAGATGCACTAATTTTTTTAAACATTTGCTTCTCATTTTTAAAGTATGTAAATTATATTATTATTGCTTATTTAAGTAAAACATAATTACCAAATCCCACATATGTTGTACAATGTTTTACGATATTCAGCAATATTAGCAATATTGTATAATATTGCTGAATATCAAACGACGTAATAAAATATTAAGCAATATTAGCAATATTGAATAAAATTGCTGAATATCAAACAGCATAATAAAATATTCTGACAATATTGAGAAATTGGATGCGCGGCCAGGAATGAAGATATATCATGTTCTATTTAATGACTATGGTTGTAATATGAAGATAAATATTTAGAAAGTTAGCTTAAAGGCTATTCTTTAAATAATGATTTATAAATATGAACAATTGCCTCTAAATACAACAAAATAGCGCTTTCTTGAAATAATTATTACCAATTGCACGCGTATATAGCTGTAAGAAAAAAATCCTATTTTTCAGTGTAAATATTTATTATCATGTTGGAGCATGTTGTTTTTGGGTTGAAGTTTTTGGCGTCAACAAAATTCCATAGGGGAAAAATAAAAATTTTATTATCTGAGCGAGCATCTCAAAAAAATCAGCTTTTAATAAGGCGTTGCCATCCCATTTACAAAGGCCATGATTAAAAAAATAAATCAATTTTTGCAGCTAATAAAACCTAGAAAAATGTCATTTTGAGCGCGTGATTATATGAAATGAAATAAATAGGAAATGCGATATTTTTTACAAACAATAAATGCGAGAAAAAAAATTCCGATCGTTTGCAGTACTAAAGTGACTCATTCAATTAAACAATAAAAAGGAATAAAAATATAATTTAACTCGCACGAGCATGTGGCGCTTGGCCGTTTCAGAAATGATATTCTGACACGATACATTGAAAAATGCATAGCAGATTTTATTTTAATCTTTTTTATTTATTTTAATCTTACGGAATTTTGTTCATTCCCAAAATAATATGTTCCGACATTAAATAACGATGAATTTATATGCTTTTTCATTGTATGTAAATATACCTATTGCAACAATTCTTAAATATCAAATTAAATTTTCTGTAATATTCTAAATTGTCAAGACAATTTCATTTTTAATAGAAACATGATGTCATGAGATTAAATTACTTTAGAAATGAAATAATCATTAAAAGGCCATGGCTTTACTGTCTATAATAATTTCATAAGAACTAAAGTATTTTATACGAGAAATCCAATATCTTGCATAAGATGATACCAGATTTCGATTGTTACTATCATTGTTATAGAGGAGATATATACTTAAAATCATTGATCTCAATGAGTTTGTCCACTTTAAATCATTTTTAAAAGCAATTATTTTCTTTAGTATGAATTTTTAAAATAGATAAATCTGTTAAGATCCAAATTAAAAATCAAATAGTTTTTAAAAAATTAGCTGCTGTCTATGTAATTAATATATTGTCTAACATCTTGCGTAAATAAAATTTCAACATCAACAAAATAAAAATTTTAATAAAACGAATGAATTATTATCATTAATATTATTTGTGTTTGATAGTCATACTGTTTGCATTGTGCCCCCCCCTTTTTGTAAACTAATTACCACTATGTTTAATTAAGTATTTTCAATAAAATAATACGGTGTTACAGGTAAATCCTGCAGTTGTTCGATGGTATAACAAATTATAAGCTGCGTTTGATAATTCAAACGTGGCGGGAAATAATAGGTTCATGCATACATTAAGCGATTTGCAAATTTTTTTCTAAGTTTGGGATTCTCAAAAGGTGGATCGTGACCCCCAGGGGGGGTTGCGATATGTGGAAGAAAAGTTTAAAGAAAATTATTTATTGCTGTAGTTTTCATTTAAAAAAAGAGTAGACATGAAGCTTTTAATACACATAGAAGTTGGTTTTTGTGTTCTATTAATTAATGGAATACATCAGCTCGTTTGGAATTAACCAATTTTTTAATGTCTGGAATGAGCTTTGCAACACACAAAACAATGTCATTTTCCAGTGTCAAACGACTTCTTGATTTTGTTTTTAAACTTATCATTATGGACAATCCTTTTTCACAGTTGTAAGATGTAGAAGATGGCATCAAAGTTTTAAATGCTGTTGTGGACTGTTCTGTGTATTCATTTTAAATACGCACCCAAAATTTATCGACATTAGCTTAATTAAAAGTTACTTTAGCCGACTGATCACTTGAAATCTCCATCAGTTGATAATGATGGACTCTTAGCGCAGCTTTTGTTACGGCTTGCTCATTGAAAGGATTGACTATCCACACAGCCCCACCCATATCCTTAACTGGAATGTAATCTGTAAACTGTTCAATCAAAGCTTCGAGATGAGATGATACCAGTAAGGAGAGAGATGAAGTTCAAGGGATGTGGCGCCAATACCCGACACATACTCTACGAACTCTTGAGTGCATGTAAAATTTTCAAAATCTCTAAAATTTTCAAAATCTTAGAGTTAAAACTTTGAGGGGTCGCCAAAATAATCTAAAAAGGGGATCGCAATGTCTAAAAGTTTGAAAACCCCTGCTCTAAGCTGTTTGAGGGGTGCAATCATCTAGAGGAAACGGAAGTTTCACTGTGTAATTCAAAAAATGATTGCAGTGCCCCCAAATTTGAAAAGAGCTAGTGGTACTTATTTTCACCCATTAACATAGTGAAACGGAAGTGTGGTGTGGTGTTAATTGTTAAGTACTATAAGCGCTCACATTGTAGGTTACCTTTGCTTGGAAAAACTGCATATCGCTTATTTTGATGAGGGAAGACTGATGGGCCATAGATTTTTCTCATGTAGGAATCGTCCTTTTTCCAGCAGAAAAATTGTTAACTGCCTTTAACACTTAGACTGCCATGGCTATCACATGTGATAGCCAGTGATGTTTCCATTGGGACACTAGCTATCATATCTGATAGCCATGGTGTTTCAACACTTTAGACTTTGACTATCAAAAACGATATCAGTTACATCAAAATCGTATTGGAGTTTCATTATTGGACCTCACTACGATGTGTTAGCTGTACGTGGTTTGTGCAAATTGATATATGTGCCGCTTCTACGAGCTAATATTTGTGAAAAATGAAATATTGTTAACATGCAACAAATA
>JAOUZG010050066.1:1278780-1290252 GCA_026289955.1 Argiope argentata | reverse complement strand
CCCCCAGATCGTAATTTAGACCTGGAACAGAGAACGATCACCTCTGACCCAGTACCTCCAGATCGTATTTTAGACCTGGAACAGAGAACGATCACCTCTGACCCAGTACCCCCAGATCGTATTTTAGACCTGGAACAGAGAACGATCACCTCTGACCCAGTACCCCCAGATCGTATTTTAGATCTGGAACAGAGAACGATCACCTCTGACCCAGTACCCCAAGTGGTATTACTCTCGACATGGAGGACTTTGCGACCACGAACAGATTTTAACGAACGCCAGCCGCCACACACTCGGGGAATCTTTTGGTCGGTTAGCTTCGAACCCGTAACCTAAGGAGTAAGTCCAACGCTCTAACAACCAGGACATCCCGGCCCTTCAATGATTCTTAAAAGAATGAAACAAATAGTATATTAATTTTTCTGCCTCGAAGATTCAGGTTTAAGACGCATTAAAGTAGAAATTAAGGAACCAAAACAAAGATGAACTTGTGCTCAAGCTTCATCTGCTTAATTTAAATGTCATCATATTTCTTAATTTGAAAATTTTTGACAGCCCTTATTCTATCATAAAATTGATATTCATAAATATGGCTTTTAAAATAATATTTACAGATGTCTTAGCATAGACGTAGCGTGTCTTTTTCCGTGATCTGGACATCCAGGGTTCGAGTCCCGGTTCCGGCGGCATATAAATTAACTTTACATTGATAGAAATCTGACAAAAATTGAAGCCCGCTGATTGGTTGGACTCATCCTACGTCATGAAATGTGAGTTGTAAGGATTAGCGCAGCGCTTCTCTGGTCTTAGACATAAATTAATACAGATTCTCTTTCTCAATCTTTATGAAATGTCTGTTTTTGGAGACAAATCTTCTTACAAGGAAGTTATAAATCATTTTATAATGAAGTGGAATCATTTACCCCAAACCAAATTGTTTGACGCAGTGATGTGAAAATTTTAGAAGAATGCTAGAAATGGATAGCGAAATTCGGAAAATTGACGAACATGGATTGGGATTCAAAATAAACAAGAGATTGTGAACAAGAAATTTCTTTGCCTCAATTAAAATATGTTTCTTTGCATCATTTATTTTATTCACTTATAAACATTTCTAATTATCTGCCTTTTGGAAACGAATTAAAATTACACCATGGCGCCCTCTGTTATAAAAATTAGCAAACGAATTTTTTGGCTTGAATTAAAAAAAAAACATTCAAATTAAAAAAAATTGAATAGCCGACTGTTATAAGCTTCAAATTGTGCTGCTTTCTATCTATTCTACATTTTTGAACTACATCTGTCAAAAACACAAAATAATTTATAGTATTTTCCCTAAATTAACGCTTATGTAGCAAGTTTGGTCTAAAAAAGTGCCTTGAAAAAAATTATTTCAGGAAGGGTGGGGAACTAGAATTCATTTAAAAATCCTTGAAATTTTTCCGAATGAAAATAAAAAAAATTTGATAAATGAAAGTTGGCTACCCTTTAAACTTCCTTATGTGAGATGTGTTCTATCTGTAAGGTGTATGAATGTGTCCCCCTGTAAAAAGGGGCTGTGCAAGGGAATGTGATAGGCGAATAGCAAAAGTCGATAGGCGAATAGCCAGGCCCTAATTGGCGCTACTTCAAAACAAGACTCTGATTAGGCTTTAATTGATGCCTACGTTAGCGAGCTTTTCCATGGCAAGTGCCATCAGAAACAGCAACAACAAAATAACATTAACTGTATCGCACATCTCTGTTAATAATATATTCATCTACTTTATTGATATGTTTAATTCTATTTATATATATGAATCGAAGGATTGACAAATCGTCAATACCCAGATGGGTTTGATGGAATACTCGATCCAATTATGTTGGTGGGAATATTCATCAGATAACAAATGTTCAGAATTATTATACTTTTTAATAGATTTATTTTCTAAATTTGGAAATAGAACAGTATAGTTAGCTCTATTTGCGCATTATAGCGTCCTTTGGCGTATAGATAAAATATATATCACAAAAATATTTTTATCACAGAGATGTTCACTTTGAGACGTCTTAACTAAAAAATCAGCAAAATTTTGAAGCCGAATTTTTTGGCGTTAACTCTATTAACTTTTTGTATGCTTCTTACGCTAAAAGATAACTACAGAGAAAAAGAAAAAAAGCTGACATAGAAAAATTTTAACAAAACATTTTAGATTATTTTTTCTTATTTTACTTAATCTTCTTGACTATTCTGTACATGGGTTTCGATTCACTGTATTTTTTTAAAAAAAAGTATTTTGTGGTTAAGGAAAATTACAAAAGGCGAAAATATTGAAGATTCCTCAACTTGAAAGATTTTGACTCTCATACAATTTCAAGTAAATGCATTTGAGGTCTTGGAGGTCCGTGGTTACATTTTGCTACATATAAAAATTGTTTACAAAGAAAACTGTTCCTTACACTTTAAAAATGTTTACAAAGAACGTTTACTCTGTTGTTGACTTTCGTAAAAGGGAAATTGAATGTATTTGAACCGAGTTGGAAAAGCTTAAAGCTTTTTCATTATTAAAGTTTGTAAAATTTAATAAAACTGCTTCAAAACGCTGAGTTAAAAACATTGCTGCATTCAATGATAAAAAGTATATGCCAAATAAGTAATTTTTTACTAATCAATGATTTATTTATAATTAATATTTTATATAAAAATTTAAATTTCTAAAACGTTTTTGATAGTTAAGGTATGGTAAATGTACAAGAAATAAAATGTTGTTACTTATGTCACTTGCCATGTACAAGCCCGCTGATGCATCAGTGGATTTTAAGACAGAGATATGCGTCTCTTGTTTCAAGAAACGCCAGCTATAGCCAAGAGTATGACTGTAGCTATACACTCATCACAGCCACTTGCACAGCCCCTTTTTACAAGGGGGCATAGTCACACACCTCTCTTATTCCATGCCCTAACCGGGATTTGAACGCGGGACTCCGAGAACACGAGGAAGGCGTACTATTTCTGCGTCAGAATGCCGGCAAAATTAAATGAAATTCAAATAATATTCCCAAGGAATTTCTCACTTTAAATTGCAAAAAGGTGTAAAAAAAGGAGAAATACAATTTTAATTAAATATACAATTATCCAATTGGTGAATTTCTGTTTCATTAAAAGAAGTTGGATACCTTATTTGCTGTGTTTTTGGGTGGTTAATTTTTTTGTTTACATAAATGGATTTACATTTATTTAATATATCTTTTAATTATTATTACGTCCACCTTGAAAACTGAAAGCTGATTATTCTCGGAACGGTAACTGATTATTAGATAAGAACCTTCGTCAAATTTCCATGCTACATCAACATTACATTTTTTTAAAAATAATTTTTTTTTGTTTAATGCACACTTTTATCACAATTGAAGAGGATGCGTATAAGAGTTAAATTTATTGTAAGGACATCACCGATTCTTTCTTCAAGAATTTGCTGCTAAATGGCGTTTGCAACATATTTGTTTAAGGTATCTGGAAGAGAAACTTTTAAATTGCTTAGAATAAAATTTTCTTTTAAAAAGTTGATGTTTAGAAAAAAAAACGTATCTTCAGTTTTTAGCTTAAAGAGTTAATATGAATTATTACGAAATCATAATCAACAAATCAAGTAAAAAAATTAAGGAAACTTAATTTAAAGTTTTTAACATTCAAACTTTTTTCCTATGGAAAAATTTTACTTGTTATATTTATAGTACATAAATTAATAACAAATAAGTTAATTAAATTAATATAATAAAAAAGATTAAAAAGAAATCTGCTTTGCATACTTCAATACATCATGTTAGAACATCATTTCTTGAATGACCAAGCACCACGTGCTCGTGCAATTATATTTTTATTCATTTTAATGGTTTCGTCGAATGAGTCACTTTAGTATTGTAAACGATCCAAAAAAATCTTTGTCTTAAATTTATTGTTTGAAAAAATATCACATTTCCTATTTATTTCATTTCTTATAATCACGTGCTCAAAATGACATTTTTCTAGGTTTTATTTGTTGCAGTCATCAATTTTTTTTAAAATCAGAGCTTTTGTAAATGCGTTGACAACGCATTAGTAAAAGGTGATTTTTTGAGATGCTAGTGCAGATAATAAAACTTTCATTTTTCGCATACGGATTTTTGTTGACTCCAAAAATCTCATCCTAAAAACGACATCATGTTCTGACATAATAAATTGAAATTAATAAAAATTAATAAAGCAAATAATGCTTCTAAAAATTGTTTCATTTTAATTATAATATTTATTTATCAAGAAAACCAATTAGAGATCATTTTTCCCCCAAAAGAAGGCTTTTGATGTAATAAAGTTAATTAATGGAAGGTATTTAAACTAAATAGAATGCAATTCTAATAAAAGTTGAAAATATTTTTTAATAAAACATCTTAATGAAAGGTTTGTATTTGTTTTTATTGTCTTAAAATTAGCCTTTCCATTTCGTGCTTAATAACAAAAAATTAATATATTTACAAAGTGTGAAAATTTAGTATGTAGAGAAGAAATATAAAACAGTGGAGGCAAAAAAAATCTGAAGAAACAACTATTCAAACATGTATATTTTTCTCTTCTAAATTTAATACACCTTTCTTAACATCACTCATGCAAAGATGCAAATTAATTTGTAACGCAAACATATTAAAGAAAAATTATGTACAACCTTAATTTATTTTGCATTTTAATGCAAACTTTCTTTCAATTTTATATTTAATATATTTTTTCTGAAGCAAGAAACCACCCAGTTATTGAATTTTCCATCAATACATCTGAGCCACAATCTGCTGAGGTCTATTCACTTTTCAATATCAGTCGTTAAACTGATTGCCAAGTTGCACATCAATCAATAAACCTTATCTGAAGAGTGTAGTTCCTTTAATGATAGAGAAACCAACACCCATTAATAAAAGAAGGCGTTCAGTAAGGACCACTAAATCCATATTCAAAGAAGCGATTCTTATCCGATAGGGCGGCGCTGTATTTGCTCTACTATGCTGTAGACTCACTTTAATATGACAGGTTACCGATAAGCGATTCGTCTCTCTTTGCTAGTCGATGGAATTAGCTGTTTTTTGAATGATTAGGGAAGAAAGAATGATAAATTTGAATTTTAACAAAACAAAAGATAAATAAACAGGTAGTTCAAATTTCATTTATATGTATCACCAATATTTTTAAAAAATTAAGATGCCTTATATAAATTGATTCCAATTTTTAAGGGCAGGCATCAAGACTGTAATCAAAATGGAAAATACTTTGCACACATTATAAACCAGAACTCATTATTTATATGTTTGGTGCTATGCCAATTTTTAAATAATAAGTGAAATACTTTCTTATAAAAGATGCAGCTCTGGTTATACACAAATATAAATTTTATTTACATCAAATAAGTAGCAAAGATATGCTTATACGTATTTTTCACAGCAGAGGAACACATTTAAAAAATTGAAAATTCATTGAAGAAATACTCTAGCTGTCTTACGGCTTTATAAAACCGTTTTTTCCATTATTCAGATCAGGAATACTAAAAAAATTAAAATGAAGTCTGCCATGCATATTTCAATGTATCATGTCAGAACAGAATTTCTTGAACGGCCAAGCACCACGTGCTCGTGCAAGTTAAACTATATTTTTATCCATTTTAATGGTTTCATTTGAATGAGTCACTTTAGCATTGCCAACGATAAAAAAAACTTTGTCTCGCATTTAATGTTTACAAAAAATATCGCATTTCCTATTTATTTCATTCCATACAATGAAGAGCTCAAAATGACATTTTTCTAGGTTTTATTTGCTAGTCATTAACTTATTTCCTATTATTGTTGTTACTTATGGCCTTTTTCATGGACAAGCCCCCCTGATACATCAGCAGATTTTAACACTGATATATATGTGTCTCTTATTTTACAAGTAACACCATCTAGGGTCAAGAGTACGACTTACTTACATACACGTCACAACCCTTTTTAGGGGGTAGACTTCATTAATGCAAACTCATTCATTCATCTCAGATCGTAATTAAGACCTGAACAGAGAACGATCAACTGTGACCCAATACGTTCAGTGGTATTATTCACGATAAGGAGGACTTTTTTGACCACGGCAGTGAGTTTCGAACTCGTAATCTAAGGAGTGCGAGTCCAACACTCTACTAACCAGACTATCTCAGCCATATTTTTTTTAAATCAGAGCTTTTGTAAATGCAATGGCAACGCATTATTAAAAGCGGATTTATTGAAATGTTCGCGCAGATAATATATATTTTTTAATTCGCCTACGGATTTTTTTGACGCTAGAAAATTCATTTACAAAATAACATCATGTTCTGACATAATAACGCATAACAATAAAATGAATGATGATTAAAAAGGCTTAAACGAAAGCAATTTCCCATTCCAATATTTTTCATTAGTTATCACTAATATTCAAACAAAATGTTAATTATATTTGATGAAAAATATTCTGCCGTCTTATTCGCTCTACAAATTACAATTCTGAACCGCAGCAACATTTAGAGAATTGAACAATCTCTCCAAATATTCTTAGCTCATGCTTTGGGTATGAATTGTCTCCATTTAAATAACCTTAAAGGACCCACATCATATATGCAACACTATCACAAGACACTCAGTCACAGAAACAATTAAAACTAATAAAATAGGGAAACTTTAGAGTTAGTTATGAGTAAACATACTGACGCATTTTTAAGCTTGAGTGCTTTTTGACGGACTGAATGGAACAGAAACTTCTGCAGATCTGTATACGGAGGTTGGTCAGCAAATAACCCGGTGAAATGGACCTTTCCGCCTTCGCAACATTTATTTTCGGATTGGGAGGGGGGGGAAACCAGAATAGTCACTAATTGATGTCTTTGGTTAAACTTCAGTAGATGCAATCTTTCTTTAGCTAAAGACGCAAGTAAAAAAAATTACTTCTTTAAAGAAATAGTCTTTTACAGTTCAATACTCTTTCTTTATTCGAAACTAAATTTATAAAAAACCTTTTCTGTGTAATACTGCTCTTTTTAAATTTACAAATCAATCTTAAATAAATTTCTGTTGCCTGATGTAGCATTTGTTTTATTCAAAAAATTTAATTTTGTTGTGTGTATGAATTTAGCAAAATTATTTACAATATTATACCTTTCGATATTTTGGTTATTGATTTAATGGTGTACTTAATATTAAATAGACAAACCCTTTAAAAGATTTATGTAAAAAGTGAAATTTATGTTTCTATATGAAATAGACATGGTATTCGAATGGTAACAATTAATCTAAAAATCAATTCCTACTTTGGATACTAGGATTTTTTTATTTTAGTTACTTTTTATTAAATAATTACAATTTTTATTCTTGTGTTCCTCTTTATAACGGAAGGAGGTGTGCAGTAGCTTCTGATGGCACGGATTCCTGAGCATAATATCCGAATAATGATCACCTTTGACTCTGTAACCCCAGTGGTATAACTCTCGACATGGAGAACTTTCCAACCAGGTTTGAATTGCGAATCCAACGCCTTACCGAACAAGCTATCCCAACCTAACAATTACAACTGCTATAAAGAACTACTATAAAGGTGAGGAAGTTAATTTTTAATTAATTAATTAAAAATTAAATTGTTTTTAAATTTAAATTCTGAACTATTTGCGCCTATAAAAGCTTTTTCCTTAGACATCATTATGCTGAACGTTTCTTAAAAGTATATATTCTCCTCAAATAACCAATTTAGTAATTAATAATCTATCATAAATTTAGAACAATATACAATTGTTAAATGTTGCATTTGACAATGATTTATCTTAAATCCTTTATTTAAAAATTAATGGATCGAACCATAAGCTCTATAATTTCTTATCCATTTAAGCCTTCAATATACAATCTTTTATAATCAATTAGAAATACTTCTTTTTGGATCTTTTAATCCCTTTGATTCTTTGAAGCGCAAAAAAAGATTATTCTAAAGTAAAATAATTACCTCTTGCTTTCTCCCTTCTCAAACTAAAAATATTCTCTTTAGCCTTAGATAGTATAAATAGCTTTGACTCTAGAAAATGGCAAATCTGATTTTCTACCATTCTAAATATTTGCTGGGAGAAGTAATAAAACCGAAGGAAAACCAGAAAGGATTACTTGGTCAGATCATCCGAGTTTCTTAGAATTGATAAAATTGGATAACAATTTATCATGTTTAGGTTGCTCCCAATTGGAGATTCAATTTTGTTGGTGGTTGTGTAGAAATTTATACCTCACTTTTTCATCTGAAATTTTCATCATTTGATTGGTTGATCACATTAAATCTGTTGTAGGTTCTAGGTAGATTTAATATTGTGTTCATTATGGAGTGCAAAGTTTCATGTTCCAGAAGAGAGGAAAACAATAAGAGACGCATGAAGGAAACTCGGTATTACTGTCCAGATTGCCTTTGTATCTTTGATGCTTCTAAACTGCATTGAGTGTCAGACAGCACGCACCAATAACATAAAACTTGACATTCTTTTTATCAGATCATGTTATTAAAATAGACAAATTTCCTCCGGTTGCATTAATTTTGGATTTTATCCAAAAATATCGCAGAACTAAGTTGGAGTAATGAATTTATATTTTTCAGCCGTTATTTTTATGCTAATTATAATTAATCTCTTTAGTTGACCACAATTAGATTACTTTTATTACGTTTTATTACGTAAATGAGGTACTGATTAGCGATTTTTTTTCTGTAAATTCAATTGGTATTAAAATTTATAAATAGATTTGGCATCTTTATACTCTTATACAATTTTAAATTTAATTTTTATTGAAAATAATTCTGCTGACTAAAACTTTACTAACCACATTATTCGAATCCATGATTGAAAAAAATAGCATCAGAATATTAGCTATGCGCAGATGCAATAATTTAAAATAATTAAAGTTATCTTGCATACTTAACAACAATTTTCCTTATATTTATAGATTAAAATTTAATCTTCGAATCGAGAGATTCGAAGTTTAAAAACGTTTTTTTCAGATAACTGAATTTGATATTACTCAATGAAGGCAATTTTCCCAATCAGTCATAATAAATCACACAAAACCTTCAGTACCTTTCCAAAATTGATAAATAGTTTTAGTATCATTCCTTTGAAGATCGGATTCATTGACAGTTAAAACAAGTGAAATGCTTAAAATTTGTTAAAGCTTACTTTACAGTACAGATGATTAATGTTCAATAATGCCACTTAAATTATTTTAAATGATATTTGTGTTACAAAATGTAATAAATGAATGATTAATGGAGCCTTGAAACTAAAGAGTTATGGTTACAGTCAATTTCAAGAAAATCTATTCATCAAAATAAACACCTTAATTAGTTTGTATTGAATATCGAATCATTTAACAGAAGCAAATGATTATCTTAAATATTGTTTTTTAGAAGTAGAACTGCTGGTAAAATATGACCGAAATTTCCCGATTTAACCATTAATCTTCTCATTAAAGCTTAATTTTTCGAATTCTTCTCATTTACATGCTCGTATAAAACGTCCAGAGCAGCCTTTATCAATAGCAAAGTAGTCCTTTTAAGTATATGGAACTATTAATCGGTTAATATCAACAGTTTTATTTTCTGGAAATTGGTGTTTTTTTCCTTCTTTTTTTTAAAGAAAATATTTAGATACTAATCAGATACTGGTCACTAATGAGAAATTTTCAATTTTATTTACATACACTCGTAATTTAAATAAAAAAAATGAACGTAAGATATCCCACGGAGCTATTTTGTTTAACCATCCTTTTACTTTTATTTTTTCTTTTATCAACATCCAATTGTAGACGTAATTCAAAGCGATAATCGTACAAGGTTGGGTCATTTCCCAGAGCAAAATAATTTTAATTAATACAACATTCCAGAATAACGACATCTATCGAGTTTTTGATAAAATGTCACAATTAATATTCAGGCAGAGGCTCATTAACCACGGTACGATAAAGACGTTTCCACGCATCAGTGTTTCCCACTCGCAAAACTAAGCGGTGATATGTTTTCTGTCACATAATGTCTTTTTTTAGATCTCTAACGTCCTCCTAGAGTGAATAATCCAACTTTCTGTTAATTTAATATCACCATGTTTTAATCCATTTAATATTTCCCTGTAAAAACTCTTTTGAAAATTTTTCCTCTTTAACTCTAAATGATTTATTTTTTTAAAGAGGTCTCTTCATCCTTCGCTTGCATTATTTTATCTTAGTTTGGAAACTGCACCCGTAAATATTCGAAAACCACTACATATCACGCCACTAAAACCCCGCTATCTGAAGAGTCTAATATTTTTGGAACATTTGGTTCGATTCCCACATGAATGCACTCATTTTAAAATGTTATACGAAACATTCTGCTATATCACGGCTTTACGTCTATAGTTTACATATGATTACTTATATTTTTGAATTTAATTCAATTTTACCCTGGATAAATCGAGTTCGAAATGGCGCTATATCAGCAAAAAATCAGATTGGAAAAAGGCTTTAGTATTGCGAAATCTTGTTTTCTCGGGAAAAATGTTTCTATAAATAAACTTAAAAAGAAAATCTTATCTAAATATAGAATAGAACAAACATTTCAAATTAGAACGAAGTAAATCAATTTATATATATACAAGAATTGTTCATTTAAAGTTATAAGATTTACCGAATCGTAATATAATATGAAATCGAAAGTAAATGAATAAGGTCATTTCTTCTTATTAAATTATTTAATAAGAAATGATTAAATATTTTTTAGCACTTTTTTAATTTACCTTAGAAAAATTTCAAAGGAAAAATTTTTAACTCATTTTTTCCTCCAATCTGTCTAATCGAATATTTAGACATGTGCATCGTTACTAGAAGGAAGACCAAGAAATGGTTTGTCAAATCCTCATTAGATTCAATTTCAAACGAATACATAGCCAAATAACATTTTCTATGCTTCCAAATTATCTGATGACTGCATAACTTTGTATCAAAGGGCAAATCATCTCTAAATCATCAGAGAAATATAACTATTATCATGTAAGAACATGATATTGTCTTGGGAATGAGGTTTTCTGGAGTCGAAAAAAAATCCGTTGCTAAAAATAAAAATTTTATTATCTGCACAAGCATTTCAAACAGTCAGCTTTTAATAACGCGTTGCCAATACATTTACAAAAGCTCTGATTTAAAAAAATAAGTTAATGATTACAGCAAATAAAACCTAGAAAAATGTCATTTTGAGCCCTTGGTTATATGAAATGCAATAAACAGGAAATAGTAGATGTAAGACTAAGTTTTTTTGGATCATTTTCAATACTAAAGTGACCCATTCAATGAAACAATTAAAAATGAATAAAAATATAATTTAACTTGCACTTGCAGGTGGTGCTTGGCCGTTCAAGAAATGATGCTCTGACATGATACACCGAAACATGCATAGCAGATTTCATATTATATATA
>JAOUZG010050066.1:1258685-1277733 GCA_026289955.1 Argiope argentata | reverse complement strand
CACACACACACACACACACACACACACACACACACACACACACACACATTTTTATTGATTCTATTGTCACATGACAGAAAATAAATTCGGCAGAAAATTGTCTAACAAAACAATTCTGAAGTAAAAATATTTATTACTTTAAATTATCCAAAATAAATTCTCATTAGAGATTATGTCTAAACATAATATTTCAGAAAATGAAAACAGCATTATATATATACCCACTGAATTGACGTTGATTTGGAAAAGAAAAAATTTGAAATGGCAAATTCTATTTCACAAATTTAATTATTTTCAAATTGTTTAGTGAATACTTTTTCTTCATGCATTATTATTGGTAAAAAAGGCACAACTATTATCATCATAAAAAAATTCCCATTTATAGACTGAAAGCCAATTTACGATGGAATTAAAATTTAAAACACTTGGAAATAAAAAAAAAAGATTTAAGCCTCGTTTATTGCCTTAACCTTTTTTTCAGTTAAAAAAAGTTTTTTTTCTCCCGAATAAATTTTAATATAATCTTCCATTTGAACCATGATACAAACTTACGATTTACCCATAAAACCTTACGCCATTTTTAACCATAAAATGAAGTCTAAAAAAATTCTTTTTTTAAGGTTATAATAGGTGCTAGTTACAAATCCGTAAGCTTATCTTAACCCTTCTTACGATGACCACTAAGCTGCTTTTCAGATTTACTAAACAAAGACTGGACAACACAAAAAAATAAATACTTCATGGAGAAAAAAAGGAAAGTAGCAACAAAAAAAAAATCAACAATAACAACAAAAACTAAATAATGGACAACAAAACATTTCCAATCTCACTTTATCTTTTTTCCAATCTGTTGCACTTCTAATTTCACCACGAAACTATTTTTATGGAAGTACGTTAATCTCATGCAATAAAAGTGGGGAAAAAAGCAAATTGGGAAGAAAAAAAGCAATGCCCCGCATTTCTATTATGGCCCAACAAATATATTATATAGAGTACTGAAGTGGTACGATTAATTTGCATTAATAGAACTTAATGAATAAATGAAGATTTAGGTTTGTAGTACTTTGGAATTTCTTCTGAATATTAAAAAGGTTTAAATTTAAGCCCTTTAAAAGATTGAAAGAAATTTGAAAAAATATCAATTAAATTTTATTGATACTTTTTAATCAATTTTCTTGATATTTTTTCATCAGTTTTATTGATAGTTTGAATTATCAGCTCAATTTCCTTTTTAATTTAAAAATATAGTTCCTTTCGAGCATTTCAAAGATTAAAAACTTATTTTACTACATTCAATAGGAACTAATTACATTTTATATAAAAACTATTCAAACATATTTTATTCACCCAGTAGCCTTAAATAAGTATAATAAAATAGTTCAAACTTTGACCGATAAGAAGAAGACCGATAAGCTGGGCAAATAAGTTGTTTATTATTTTTTTTAAGTACTAGGAACAACATTTACTTCAAGCAAAAATTTTGTTTTTAAACTTCTTTTGCACTGTTCCTGACATTTGTATTCGTGTATGCTTGTGCACCAATTATAGTTACAAATTTCTCCAATTCATTTCAATTTATGTGTAGCGTCATCTAGGTTTCATTATGAAATTTACAAGATCTTGCGAATTCGAAAGCATTAAATATTTTTCTTGATTTGAAGACACGTGATCAATTTTTTATTTGTTGATGTGCTTTGTAGAAACGCTATTTATCAGGCTAAAACATTTGATGAGAAATATTTGATCTTGAAAAGTTAATATCAGACATTGAAATTGAAGATAATTAAAAAGAGTCTTCATAGGTTTATTATTCAAGGAGAAAAAAATTCAGAAACTTTGGATTTTATCAATATAACTAGTACCGCAGCGCCACTTCTGCTTAACGGTCCAAATATCAACTATTTAATTTCTTATTTAATTCGAAGCTCGGGTGAATGTGTGAACAGAATTTGGTTGGGAATCTTCAAATAATTGCTTAAACACTTGTTCATTTTTATCTATTATGTGCACAATATATTTCGTACTTCTAATTGATCATAGATTCGTCTAAAATTCAAATTTGATCTACAATTGTAGATTAAATATTACAACGAAATAAATGCGTTTAATTTGGCATATTTTTTAGTTATATCTTCTATGATATGTTTTGAAGAGAGATATGAGATGTGTTTGTAAGGACAAATATCAGATATAAATTCCTAAAAGGGATTTTTAGGCCTACAAAGAACTGAAATGCAAATTCAATTGATTCATTTAAATGTCGACATATTAAAAGTAATAAACTGTTCTAACTTATTTAAAAGACATTAGAAATTCATCAGTGCTTTCTTACTGTTCCACCAATCAAAATGAATTTGTGGTGGGAATTTCTTCGAACAGAAATATGCTCTCAAATTATCTGAAACACATATGTCACATAATTATATATTTTCGTATTTAAGTATTGTAGCAAAGATATTATTACTATTTTCTTCTCTTTTGAATACTAGATGGCGATGCATGATTAATTATGCATCCCATAGTTCATTGGGGTTGTGAGGGGAGGAGATGATGAGGCTGTTCTGTTAAGTTAAGAGTGTAAATGTTTTGTCGTCTTGCCTTTGTTTTGTGTGTGAGATTAGTTATTAAACAATATATTCCTGAAATTATGCGCCTTGTTGCCTCCTGCACATATCTTAATAATCTACATACAGACATATATTGAAGGGTGGAATCTTTAGTTTTGAAACACTGCTTTTCAAGTGATTGTATTAAGCATTATTTTAAATAAGAAAAACTATATTTTTACTCAATAGCTTTTATAAATATTATTGCAAAATATCGTTTCTACGACATGATGATTGTTTTGGTGGAGAACCTGGACTCTGTGTCTTTAATCTTCGACACCTAACCATTATTTTATAAGTTGGAGCTCGTTTCTATACACCATTCTGAGTATTACCTTTCCAATAGTTAATTTAACTGTCGTGCAAATATTCTTTTAACTTTGTTGATTTTATAAAAAAATATTGTAACAACATTGTTCAAGTTTGCAATGAATTTTATCTCCTTTTTTTGTTTCTTTAAAAGTAGGTCATCTTTTTTTGTTTTCATTTTTTTAAATGCAGGAATAAAGATTATTTTTATATGAATTGGTAGAACATTATAAAGTTTATTAAAATAATTTTTATAAAGTTTATTAAGGTAGTCTTATAGCATATATATGCTGTTGTTGTTGTTACTTATGGCACTTGCCTGCTGATACAGCAGTAGATTTAAGCCGAAAGGAACGTCTCTTGTTTTTGAAGTAGCGCCAACTAGGACCAAGAGTACGACTTTAGCTATACACTCACCACACTTGCTTGCACAGCCCCTTTTTATAGGAGGGGGGACAGTCACACATCTCACAGATAGCACACAGATGAACAACCATGCCCGAGCCGGGACTCGAATCCGGGATTCCTAGAACAGGAGGAAGACGCGCTACCTCTGTGCCAGATAGCCGGCTCATATATGTGTATATGTCATATGCTAAACGATAGCACTTAATATTTTTTAAAAAATTCCGCCAATTTGTTTCATTAAAAATTCTGTTGGACTTATCCTTGTAATGGAAATGCAGGGCTCTGCATCATATTTGTATTGGTAGTAATTGCGCATTGAAGTGAAATGAAAAAGAAAAAAATATTATTGGAACTGACTCATACATTATTTATAACTAATTTTGCATAGAACACTCATCTAAGATTAGAGTAAAAAAGTTATTAGAGATTTCATGTCCCACTTTCTTTTGATTTACATAAATGGGTTTTTTTTCCACTCTTTTTCTCTAAAATTAATTTTATATACTATTTTGAACAAATTAAAAGTAAAAATATTTGTGCCCAAGGAAAACAAAAGCTAATTTTATTTGAAATTATCATTATGAAAATGTTATAAAAGAAGAAAAAAATTATAGTGAAAGGGAAAAAGAAGTCTTAACTATTTGAATAAAATTGCATTTTTAAAGAAGAAAACTTCGAAAATAGTGAGCTTACATCATCTAAAAACAATCTATTGACTATAATGTAATGGTTAAAAGACAGCAATTCAATTTGGAATGTAAGTAATATTTTTCTAATTCAATTTATACCAATGATTGGTTGTAAAATTTCCATAAAAGGGATAATTGAAATTTTAAAAATAAAATATTATTATGATGATTACTAATTGTCTTCAATGGATCAGTTAGTAATCTATCCACCACATAAATAACAATCAATTTAATCCTGTCCACCAATCTAATGAATTCTTGTTTTCATCACTTTTGGATAGCTCAAAACTTTATGCTAAATCGTACACAAATCCAAAGAATAAAATTTTTTATAATAATAAATTTTAAAATTTTATATTTTAAGAATTTTTGTTAAAAACGTTATTTTATAACCCCACAAATGTATTTTACAAGCACTTAATTGCAGCCTCCTAATCTATATTATGAAGCTGATTTACAAATATTATGTAGGAACAAACAACACATATTTGATTATGAGGAAGATAAAAGACATAAATAGAAATGCAGCAAACACATACACAGAAATCAGTACAACAAAATCCTTAATAATCTACTTTTCTTTTCTTTCCTCCTTTTTCAATCTACTGCAGTGCTAATTCCATCAACTGGCTATTTTTTTATTGTTGCCTGAGCATACTTTTGCCGTGTACTATGCGAGCAGAGAGGAAAAAAAAAACATCAACCCAATAGCGGGAAACAGCAACAAATGAGCCACAGTTTTATTCGAACTGCTCTTATGCTACGAGATTGCTAATGCCTTCTTAGGGAAAAGCACACAACGGGATTAAATGGCATTAATGGAATTGAGTGGGATATTAAGGATTGGAGGATGAGTGGTAGTAGGGGAAAAAAGGGAAAAAATAGAGGGGGAAGCTTTCTAGTGGAATTTTGTGTGTGTTATCGTGTGCAGATTCTGTGAGTAATCAGCGGAAAATTCTAGGAAAGTGTTTGGTAAAATATTTGATAAACACAAGATTTTTACCTTATATTCGTAATAAATATTTTTAATTTTGTTTGAAATAGTAGGGAATATTTAGAAATCAACAATTTTTTTCTATTAAAAACTTTCTTAGGGAAAATTATTCATTTTGGAATTAGGAAATAAAACACAAATATTTAGTACTATATTTTATTATAGAATTAAAATCTGAATAAATTAGTAATTTCTCATTCTAAAAATACTTTTGGAATTCTTTTTCATTTTAGGATACTTTCTTTCAAGACTTAAAGGTGAAAAATCCACTGTTTCCTTTTGATATACAAAAATGAAAGGAATAAAATATGTATTAAAAGCTAAATATTATAAATCAAAAGTTTCTTATTGAAGTAAGCAAAATTGAAAAGTTTATAAGACTGCAACTGATATTTTAAATGTGATTAGTTGTTTTGCACTTAAAGTAGTCTCAAAGTTTATGGGTAAGTTATAAATTTTGTATCTTATTTTCTAAACCCTTATATGCTGTTAAATGGATTTTGAACACTTCTTAAATAAAAAGTTCTATTTTAAATACTGAAACTAAATTTTGATGATATAACATATAAGGATATTTAAATTCCATTCTCACATAAGTTTTCTTTTTATTTTTATGAAATAAACAAGAATATAATTTATGAATAAGAAAGGATTAAACAATTTCTTAAAATAAACAAGAACATGATTTATGAATAAAATATAATTTAAAAATTTCATAAAATAAACAAGAATATAATTTATGAATAAACAAGAATTTAAGAATTTCATAAAATAGACAAGAAATAATTTATGAACAAACAAGAATTTAACAATTTCATAAAATAAACAAGAATATAATTTATGAATAAGCGAAAATTTAACAATTTTGTAAAATAAACAAGAATATAATTTATGAATAAGCAAGAATTTATCAATTTCATAAAATGAACAAGAATATAAAAATTAATGGCCACTTCATTCACATTTCTACTGGAACGTGAAACAGGAATTGTCAACAGTACAGCTATGTTAGAGTTGTGCTTAGAGCAATACCTCATGTTTTTTAAACATATTTTCTACATCTTGTCCAGAAACTATTTTAAACTTATGAGTTGTATACAAGTGACAAAACCGCATGTTTGGGAAAATTGTAAGCCAATTTCAAGTAATTTCAGCAACACATACAAAAATTTCGAAAATTTAAAACAAGTACGAAAACAAAGTCTTTTCGTATACTTAGTCAGAAACGATACATCATGATAATTTTTCTGGTTTAGCTAATCAGCATTTATTTTATTTTTAAAACGTATATTTAATTTCTTAATTACAATTTTTACACATTTAAAACCCACCCGCATAAAATAATGTATTAAATATCGTGCAGTTTGCATACGCATAAAAGCAGTCACAAAAGTAGTTAAAGTTATTTTTACATATATTCTTAAAATATTACTAAAATTTTTGAAAAATATAAGTAGACTAAATGATATCACTTGCGTTTTATGAATTTTAAATGCATTATAAAAATGATGCTAATATTATAATATAGATTGATCATAATATTATAATTTGCAATAACGATTGATTTTTTTATACTTTTCATGTTAAAAAAAGATTCTAGTTTAGAAAATACATATTACTCTTATAGCAACTGTAGCCGTTATTCCAATAGCCTCCTCTGAATAGAGTTTTACATCGTTTTTAAATATGTGGAATATGGGTATAAGACCGAACTCACAATGGTAAGGTTCATAGACGAGTAACTAGACCACTAGATGAAAGTAATCACTAGAGATCGGAAGTTGTTATATGGCTTATGAAGCTATTACAAAATGCTCTCCCAAATGGGAGTCGAACCTTATATAGCGAGCTTGTACGAGTTGGTGGGGATGTTGGCTGTTGTTTCTAATACGCCTGATGACTTCTCCTGCTGGTAGAGGGCAACAAAACAGCTGTAGAAAGTTATTTATTCCATGTAATTGTCAGCATTGTCAAGTATGGTGACAGGATCGAACTCGCAAAGTTACGGTTCATAGCCTTAACTTAACTAACTAGACTACTAGATAAAAGTGATGACTCGAGTCCGGAGGTTGTTATCTGGCTTATGAAGTTATCACCTTATATTAGATATATAGTAGCAAGCTCGTCAAATGGCACAATATAAAATATTAATTCAGTCTATTAACATCACTATAATAAAATCTGATATAAAAGACTTAAACTGGCAATTATATGATCTCATAATCCATTCAGAAAACTACACTAAACTGATTTTTCTATTTACTATTAAAAGAAAAGACTGGATTGCCTTTAGGGACAATTGCGAACTAATGTAAAAGAAGGCAAAACAAAAGATATCTAAACAAAAACCACAACAATTTCCATCCATCTATTTTCCAATCTGTTGCATTTCTAATTCCTTTACCAGGCTATTTTTGTGAACATACTATAATCTGACAGAAACAACAACAGAAAAAAGCAACTCAATAGAAGAAAAAACAGAAATAAATGACCCTTAGGACTAATCGACCTCTTTTAATGGTCCGAGATTGATAATGCCTTGCATAAGGAAGAACATAAGCATTGGGCTTAAATGGCATTAGAGGAATTGAGTGGATTGTTGGGAACTTCTCTTCTTCCTGGAAGGAAGAAACCGGAATTGGGAAGTCTTTGCTTTGGATTATTGTAAAGGTATAGAGAGAGTGTTATGAATCAAAACTTTCAATATGTAAAGCAGTTGTTTAACTGTGCGATTTCAAATATTATTTATTGGACTTTATTTTTAATGTTAGAGAATTTTAGGGTTTTGGACAGATTTTTGTAGAGTTAGTTTCAGTATCCTGACATAGCCACTTTTTGACCATTTAATCTTACTAAGGGATGGCTCGAAATAATGAGATTATATTCGTAATTATTTCACCTTAATTTCCGTTCTTTTTGATACTTTTTAATTTTTTTCACGTATTTTTGAGTGTCGTGTAGCTTTTGACAGTGTTATTTTACTTTAATTCAAAGTTTATTATTATGTCTGATCATGATGTTGTTTTGAGGGTGAGGGTTTTGGCGTCAACAAAAAGGCGTGGGTAAGGAGTTGAAAATTTAACACAAGGATACAAGGAATATGATTAGAGGCCCCGGCGCCCGAAGGGCGCCATCCCCGATCGGCAAAACTTAAGAGTCCAGAGTTACGTAGTTTGTTCTGAAGTGCGGGAAATTTTCCGGGAAGAGATTTAAGAAGTAATGGGCACGATGGCAGCTTGGCCAATGAGGTTGCTTGAATGAAGGCGGGCGAGCAGTTTCTCTGCACGTTGTAGGTGCGGCTTGAGGCGAGGTGAGTTCTCTCAAGATTCCTCTAGAGAGGGTGCGTGGAGGATGGAGTATGAAGGATTGAGGGATTAACCAATTAAATTGCGAGAAAGCTATTGGGAATTTTTGAAGAAAAATCTGATTTTTGATATGATTTGGGACGAACAAAAATGGAGTGATAATGCAAATTAGACAAAAAAAATTAAAGTTAAAACTAAAGTAAAATAAATCTGGGTCTCCTGCTGTTAGGGTTTGCTGTGTAATTTTCTATTTCTTCTATAGCTGGGTTATCAATATTTTCGAGGTCAGTGAAGAATTTAGTGGCGATTTTTTTGATAAAATCTCTTAATGATGGAAGATTTAGAGCGTGTCGGATATCATCGTTCCTCATGAACCATCTTGCTTTTGTGATTTGTCTGAGAATAATGTTTTGGCACCTGTCAATGATATTAAGATTGCTTCTTCCAGCATATGCCCAAACAGGGCTTGCATATGTTAAAACAGGTCTGAGAATAGCAGTATAAATAAGCACTTTATTTTCCCTACACATTTCTGAATTTCGAGCTATTAGGGGGTAAAGCGTACGCTAATTATCTCGGTATTTGGATTTAATAAAATTAATGTGTGCTTCCCAGGTTAAACTTTTATCCATAATAATGCCAAGGTATTTTGCTTCCAGAGACCAGGGGACTATTGTGTTATTAATTTTAATGTTGAACTTGGATTTTTTATTTCTCTTCGTGAAGAAAACTGCTTCGGTTTTCGATGCGTTTATGGCTATTTTCCACTCAGTTGAAAATTTAAATTTCAACTTTTTCAAAAATAGGCATTAGAAGATTTAAAAATATTGGTAAATGGCTGAAATTTCGAAATAAAGACCTTTTTAATCTCTAATTTGCCACTTTTTGTTGAGAGGATTTTATCAGCTTTTTTAATTTTATGAAAGTTTTCTTCAAATTTGAATAAAAATCTTTTTTAAAAAATAGTTTAAATTGTTTGATTAATCCATACCTTTGCAAAATCTGCCACTTTTTATTGAGTTGCTTTCTTCAAACATTATAAAAAATCTTTTGAAAAGTAGATTAGATTGCTTGATTGAGTAAACGTCTTCAAGGATTGGCCGTTCAAGAAATTATTTGCTGACATAATACATTGAAATATGCGTAGCAGATTTCAATTTTTACTCCTATTTATTTTATTTCCACTAGTCATTCGAGTGTGCTTTATTGTTATATTTAAACACCTTCCCCTTTCAGCTGTTCTCTCAGCTTTTTTTTGACGAATTAAACTCCTTTTAACGCATTGGCAAACGCTTGGGAGGGGGGGGGGTAAAACCCATTGGAAAACAGTAATTAGTTTTCCATTCGTTTCTGAATGAGTAATAGTCTGAAAATCTGTACAGCTGGGTGATATAAATGCTGTACCTGCAGGTTTCATTATTTAAATATATTTTGCAGTGCTGATTAAAAGCTGAAATTTAAAACCAAACTTTAAAAAGAAGTTCTGAAAAATCAAAAATAATTATTATTGAAACGAATTATGTGAATTTTTATTATTTAAAATTAAAAAAAAATATCTTAAAAAACACTTTTGAAATACACTCTTCATTAATGTTCTGAAAAAAGGTTCAAGAGTTTTACAGTCAGGATCCTATTGAATGAATTCGTTAAATGGAAGATTATGTATAATATGAGGGTTTAAAACAAAAAAAAATCAAAATGTCAGTGCTTATGTTATAGAACACCTGTAGTAAGAAAATACACAAACATATCCTAGATTAGAAATTATTCTCTTTTAATTACCCAACCCCAAACTTTTTAATTTTGGATTTGAAGTTTTATATTGAGTAATGTTTCACAATTTCCGTGATTCTAGGCTCATTTTTGAAAAACTTCATCAAGAATGAAAGTTATTTTTTAAATTTTTATTAAATGTTTAGCTTGTTTATTTTTTTAGCTTTATTATTATTATTAATCTCTTTCATCTTAGAATGACCGACCCAATCAATGGATCGAGAATGATTTTTCACTTTATACTTTTCGGTAAGCTGGAGAGCTCGTTCTTTGATTCTTTGAACGACTATTTTCTCTGCCCAAGCAATGCTGAATCATTCCACTAGGTCAGATCCATTCTGCCTATTTCTATGAATATTATTTGAAAAACAACATGCGTTTATTATTAATAAAAATATTCCATTAAGTTATATATTTGTCACTGAATAAACTATGAAAACATCCTTCATTCTGAACTTTGTTAAAATATAATATATAATTTTATTCAAAATGTAGAATTTAAATAAAATTACATGACGATAAATTGTCTTTAACAATGGTTATCCTTATAAGAAATTTATTAAATACAATTTTAGCAGGTCAGAGACACTATTGACCTCATACCATAAAAAACTTTAAACTTTTTTAAAAATGTACTAAAATAATAAAATACTACTTAAGTTCATATATTTTCACAAATAATGCCATAAAATTACATTCATTCTGAACTTCGTGAAAATCCGATATAGAATTTTATTCAAAATTTGGAATTTGAATAAAATTACATGACGATTAATGATTTTTAACAATGATTATTAACATCATAAATAATTCTTTAAATAAACCTTTTATTAGTGATATTTCATGAGTAACAAATTCAGATACTTAATATTTTAAATTATATTGTTCAATTTCTTGAGAGGTAGAGGAGGTAAATTCGAAGTTGCTTTAACTTCTAAGCCAATTTAACTTAATATTTTACACGTTAAAAATACATTTTTTCAAAATTTGGACACATTTTTTTTACTGTTTTTCAATGTAGATAAATAGAAGGAAAAAAAAATTTCAAATATAAATTTTTAGTTAATTTAATTGGAATTTAGCTTGATTTTGTTAAAGAGGCATGGCACAGTTTTCCAAAACTGATCATCGATTCAGAAAAGGATGGATAAGACAATTTTCGGTAAATATTTTTGCAAAAATAGTAGAAAAAAGAATACTATTTCCCCTCATATAATTAATTATAATTATGGAAAAACTTCACACGAGAATATATTACAATGTTAAGTACCAGTTTATTTATTTCCAGTGGGAAAAACTATTATTAAATGAATAATAATACAGAGAATTAATCATTAATAAGCCTTTTTCATTATTATCAATACGTTAAAGAAAAATACTTCCACTGATATGATAATTAATTATTTAAATAGCAGGTAGAATTTAGTTCATGCTTAAAAAGTATATAAGTTTAGTAAAACTTTAAACTGTTAAAAATATCGAAGAAAACCCCTGTTATTCATTATTTTAAATTATATTAACCACAAAACAATTTTCAGAACTATTTGATAAAACATTTTATTATTAATAAATCTCATAGTCGAAAAATATATTAAATTCTCGTTAGGTTTTAATTTATAAAAACTGAAGATAATTTTTTTTGATAAGCGAAAATAACACCATCTACATTTAGTTATTGTATGAAATATTCCATTTCAAAATTTGTAAGAAAGAAAAAAAACATAAAAAGATGTTAGAGCTATTAACAATTTGGCGCTTTAAAAGTGAATCGCCTGTTCTAAACCAGATAAACTAATTTTATGTATAAGTATAAAAAAGAAACAAAATTATTAACATAATAAAAGTAGTTACGCAATGTCATAAAATGCACTTTTAGATTTAAAAGAGAAAAAAATTAATAATCTCATTATATTTTTTATACTTTTATCGTAAGAAACGTGCTATTGAATAATTTAGCAGTATAAACGATTTAACTAAAAATAACACCGAATACATTAAAAATTCTGATACAAGTATTAAGGAAAAAATAATCTAACGAAATTCGCGGCACGTATTATGATAATGCTTTGTACTTCATTCATTTATCTTTGTTTTAAACTAAATTACATAACAGCGATAACGTGCACACAAAAAATGAATTTAATATCGTCGCTATTTATACAGTTATAAATCTAGAAATTAAAATAACACAACCAAAAAACAATTCAGTAAAATATATTTGAAACGTAATTTAAAATTTGGAAAAAATAAATTTATTTACATGATATATAAATATTCTATTTTTCAACGTCATTCCTAAATTCATTAAAATGATAAGCGTCATTCTTAATTATGTTAAAGGAAGAAGGAAGTGTCTTAAAATTTAAATTGTACTATATGTATATAGTTAACGTCATAGGCATAAAACATTAAATTAGTGACTGCAATTAATGTTACTCATAATAATATGTACAAAAAATAATTGGACATATTTGTTGAAGAGAATGACCCCTGTTTTTTCAATTCTTACTATTAGTTCACACTCTCCCTCTATATATGTATCTTGTTATCATGTCAGAACATGTTTTTGGGATGAGGTTTTGGCGGTTAGCAAAAATCTGAAGGTGAAAAATTAAAATTTAATTATATGCACAAGCATCTCGAAAAATCATCTTTCAATAACGTGTTGCCATTGCATTTACAAAGCTCTGATTAAAAAATTAAGTTAAGGACTACAGCAAATAAAAACTAGAAAAATGTCATTTTGAGAACGTAATTGTATGAAATGAAATAAACAGGAAATGTGATAATTTTTAAACAATAAAGGTAACACAAATTTTTTTTGGATCGTTTGCAATATTAAAGTGACTCATTCAATGAAACAACTAAAATGAATAAAAATATGATTTAACTTGAACGAGCGCGTGGTGCTTGGCCGTTCAAGAAATTATGTTCTGACATGATACATCAAAATATGCCTAGCAGATTTCATTTCAATCTTTTTATTCAAATTTTCAATCGTTAATAAAATACTTTTCATTCCTCCAATCAAGTTGAAGAAAATATTTTTAACTTGTAGTAGATGGCTTTTGATGTTAACACAGTTTTTTTAAAAATATTTTTTCATTAATTATTTTGTTAATTAATCAAAAACTAACTTCTTTGCTTCAACAAAACTCAGTTTGTTTTTCCCGAACACTATTTATGTTAAGCCGATTATTTAAACCGATTCTGTTTATTTTCATAATGTTTTATGCACTCAAAATTAAACATTGTTAATTAATCAATTTTTCCGATTTATTTTGAAGCACATTCGAATTAAAATAATAGAGAATAAAGAAAATTAGAAATTTCTAATCTGTTCTGTGTTCCGCAACTAGTCAATACAAATCACGCATTTTGCGTTGTCACAATTGGCTTTGAATCCACAAATGGCGTTGAAAATTCAGCGCTAGTATTCTTTCTTGATCATTTATTTATAGTAATTGTCGGGTCGGGATAGTTTTGATGGTATTTCATTGGATTTGCATCCTTTGGGTTGCGAGTTCGAAAACCATATTTAGAAAGACGAATGGAAATTGCCAGGAAATTCGCTTTCTGTTTTGCTTCTGAATATTTTGATTCCGTCATATTTATATTAATTGTAATTAATTAATAAAGAGTAACTAAAATAAAATTTTTGTTTGTTAACTTAAGTAGGAATTGATTAAAAAGTTTTTTTTATATTACTTGTTTTCTGGCAACCTATATTTTAATATCTAGTCCTCTAATATTGATGTATACCTTGTGACGACTAGTGTTTTCATTGAACATTTAGAGAAAAACTGGTTTAATTGGTGTTTTCACATACCCTTCATAAATGTAATAATATGCCAAAGCATTCATGACAGTTGTATGCACGACAAAAACAAGTCAGAATAATTAGGCCGACAGAATGATTGAAACAGTCAACCTTTCTGAAGAAAGAAGTACGTTCTATCATTGGAACAGTGGTTACTCCAATCCACACCATTTTGTGCCAAACTGGAAAAGATAGTCATTTTAACAATACAAGGAGACAAGGAAGATGGGTAGCGACGCTAGAACCACCGAAAGACGCCATCCACTATCAACTGGAATTTAGGACTCACATCGTAGTGATTTGGTCAGTAGTCGTTGGTGTCTGAACGTCAATTAAGTTGACTTCAGTTCTGCAAAGACAGAGTCAAGTTTCTCATTTAAGTATTTTTTGTGTTCCATGGTAGTACTGTAGCGCTAGCCTTATAAGCCAGATAGCATCTACGATACCAAAGTCGACTTTTGTATTATGGTCATGTTACTTGGCTACAGGTCCTAGCTTCGTGAGTTCGTATCGCGACCTTCAATCACTACAGTAGTAATGGTGGTGGACACCTTATCGGTACAAGTCACAACAGATAAATAAAAGCCCAATTTTTATTTTGAAAGCCCATTTATACTGTTTTCTACCCCTTCATTCGTAATACATAAATTTTAATAATCACAACATCATCTAAAAAAATGAAACTTACTTTAAACATATAAACCAAAGAAATACGTTTTTATATTTCAGATTCTTGTTTGACACTTGAACTGATACAATCCATTTAAGTTTAATTCATATGAATTTCAAGCATCAATAATAGGGTCAAGGAAAGTATTTAGCATTTTAAAGGCAAGTAATGAAACATTATTTAAATAAATGAACGCCGAGAAATTTGATTAAAATCCGTGGAATAATTCGAAAGTAATTATAATGGAAAATTACTAAAATCGCAGGTAATTTGAGACTTTTTTCAGGTGTGAATATAAAGAAAATGAAAATGTGTTATTCAAATATGAATTTTATGTAAGTTTCAAAAATATAAAAAAGTAATTATTAATATTTGAATGTATTGGAATGAATTAAAGCTAAATAAAATTATAATGCTATTTTTTAAAAACCCACATTAATAACAAAACATAGAAAATTAATCTTTTATAATTAAACTTCTAATCTTAAATTGTTAGCTATAAATTCATAATTTTACCTTACTTATTATAAATTGTTATCCTTATAATTTTTTGAATAGAATAGTGGACGACATCTACAGTAATATATTGATAGAATTTAAAGTTTACCATAAGGAAAATATATAAACAAATAATAAAATTAATTAGAACTGCTCAGTTATCTTATAATGAATATAAAAAATGATAAAAAATATTATCCTGAATGGTTTTTAATTACGACTGGAAAGTGTAAATTTCAAATTTTAATTTGTTTGAATTGATTCATAGACTTGATTTAATATTGGAGTTTTAAAATTTTTTATTGAATGCTAAAGACCTTTAAATAAAATACTTACCACAATTCAGTGTGAAAATTATTTCGTATTCTTTTTTAAAAATTATAACGATGAATTCGATGATAAATAATAGTATTTTTGTGACACAAAAAGTAATATTTTTTACTATTAGGAATGTAAAAGTTTGTATATTATTTTATCATTTTTGATTAATGTAATAATATTTTTAAAACAATCTATAATAATTTAACTTTTTTCGTTTCTTAAAATTTTGAAAGTTTGAATTAAATAAATGGATAGTATAAGCGTTAATCAATAGATGGCGCTGCTTTTCCCTAATGGAAGATTTGTGCACCTGAGCGGTTGATAACTATTGTTAGAAATCAGAAGTTTTACAAATTTTTTAAAAAAATCAGTTTTGAAAGTTTTGGTTTTATTTTTCACATAATTGATTTTTATAGAAATTGAATGAGGGTAAAAAATCTTGGTAACTGTAAAAATATTGAGGTTTTAAGGGAAATAATGTATGACTTTGTAAATCATTTCATCTCAAAAGACTAATGTAATGGGGAAATAATATGTTTTTATTTGTGGAGAATTTCTCGAGTATATTTCTTCAATTCATTGGTTTTTTCTATGTAATTATTTGCTTTCAAATAATTTTTAAAGTCTGTTACCGACTATTTCCCTTATTTCTGACTCATTTATGAATTCAGAGAAAATGACCAGTATTTTAATTGTACAATTGCAATGCCATATCAATGTATTACCTTTGCTTTTGTTAATAAATCACAGTTTAAAATTTTCCCCTAATCAAAGATCTTTTTAAATGAAACAAGTAATAAAAAAATTCCAAAGAAAAATTTATTTTTGTGATTTTTTATTAAATAATTACAATTGCTATAAATAATTAATCAAAAAATTAGTGAATTTCACAAGAATTGAAGTCACATTCTTAACTTTCACGAGAAAAATACTGAAATCCTTGCATTTTACCCATTGAGCTACTACCTGTTGATTTCAAGTTTCAATACAAACTGATAAAACTCTGTTTAAAGTATTGAAAGTTCATTAAATTTAATTTAGGAATTAATATTTGAGAAAACTGTGTTAACATCAAATGACAATCACTACAAGTTTTAAAAAATGTATTTAAACTTGAGTGGATGAATAAAAAGTATTTTATTAACGATTAAAAATTTGAGCTGTATAAATATACATATATAGGGAGAGTGTGAACTAATAGTAGAAATTGAATGAATAATTAAGAATTAATATTTGAAAAAGACTGTATTAACATCAAATGTCCGCCAGTAGAAGTTGAAAAAAATGTATTTGAACTTGAGTGGATGAATAAACTAGTATTTTATTAACGATTCGAAATTTGCACTATACAAATATATATAAGAGGAGTGTGAATTAATAGTAGGGATTGAATAAATAATTAATGAATTAATATTTGAAAACAAAAGATGTATTAACATCAAATGACAATCACTACAAGTTTAAATAAATCTTTTTGAATTTCATTGGATGAATAAAAAGTATTTTATTTACGATTGAAAATTTGAACAAGATATATGAATATATAAGGACAGTGTGAATTAATAGTAGGAATGGAAAAATCGATAACGTGTTGTTTTATACCAAAGCAGCCTATCTGGAAACTCTAACGAGAAAACTGTTGACTTTAAACTGCAGAGAGCTTTAATTATTTATTGTCATTTAAAAGAATGGAATTCCGGACAGGATTTGACATTGATAAATCACCACAGCAAATTTAGGTACCTAAATTGACTCTCTTGGTAAATTCAGTTGTGTAGGCAATATCAATTGCCTCTTAAACATCAATTAAAGTAATGTATCTGACATTAATAGGTTGTTCGGAAGATTAAGAGGGGGCAATTGATCTTATGAGAATGTCAAGAGAAGCTTTTTTTTAAAAAAAATTCAGGGATTAAGTTTTAAATGCAAATTAGTGAGAACATCCAGCTTCTGCATCTTTTATCCAAGATTATTATCTTTAACAATATTTCTTCTCCTTTTACCACTTGAAAACTCAATTAAAATAAATTTTCTCTGAAAAAGATTGTCATTGAGTTTTTAAGTATTTGATTAAAGTAGAGGGATTGGTCTCTCGAAAACTTTCTCACATAATTTCTAACAATTTGTTATACTTAATTGTGATTTGGCATACAACTTTGAGGAAATATTTTTTTGGCGTGAAAATAGCATTTTTCCTGATTCTATCCAGAAATCCTTGGCGAGTTATTTGGCGATTAATCACTGGCTTGTGGTAATAGTATTCAGAACTGATAATAAACTGATTGACCGAACCTCCGAGAGAGCAACACTTGTGAAAATATGATTGAGTACAAATGTCCATTACTAACCATGGCGCAAACCTTTCCCTGGGAAGTACGTTCCGTCATCGATGAAAGGTAACCAATCCTACACCATTTCTCTACCCATAAGGGCGAGGAGAATCGACCATCATATCAGAAGCTTTTCATCCTTGTTCCTGAGGTGCCTTTCGGTAGATGTAATTAGTTTGTTTACCATTAAACATACTTAGTACATACCTTAGTACATACTTAGTACATACATTGGATTTATGAAATATGAAAGTTATAAAGGAAACAAATTAACTTCATTATAATTAAACAGAATTATATATTGTCAATTTCTATGTATTACAAACACAAAGAATAAGAATTTTTAATTCATCGCTTGTATTTTTTCACATATACAGGGTGTCTCCATTGTACATTTTCCACAAACATATTTTTGGATTAAGAACAAGTTTTTATGTTTTTATTTTTGTTGAAATATCCTATTTGATAAGTCTTATCTTGATACAAATCTGTTATAGTTTTAGGAATTGATTGTTTTCAATTTGCTCTTTCTTTTGGTTGTTCACGCGTTTTCTCAAAAATTGTTGTCAAGTCCTAATGTTAACTGGAGTAAAAAATCTTGTCTCGAGATATTTTTGTTTGTCGTTTGCTTGTATAAAATCCAGACATTTATGTCAGCTGAATCAATGTGCAATTAACTGAATACTTTTATGCTGGATAAGCTTTACATCATAATTTTTGATTATAAAGCAATAAATTGTTCTCTCAGTCAAATGACCGGTTGCGTTAGATAGCAATATACGACGAATATTATTCAAAATAAACAAATAATTTAAAAATGTTTATAACTCTTAGAAAAAAACATGAAGTCAAATGTGTAAAGTTGATAAGTTGATATAAGTATTTTCGATGCAAAAATTCATAATCGGTCATTTAACCAGTTATGGTATGTTTAGTACTAATACTGTCTATCAATTATATAATATTGAAACGATGTAACATGACATACTGTACTTTTGAGATAGACGGTCAATGATATGCAGATACCTTGCTTTTTCAATAAGTAAGAAGGTCAAATATCAAGTGTCACATCTTTTAGGAAATAATTTGACAATTAACTTTAAGAAAAAAAGAACAAATTTAGACTTTATAATGACCCCATAGTGGACTGTTAGTCCTAAAGCTGACAAACAATTTAAAAAAAAGAACGGCCAAAACATATTTCTTTTAGCAATATTTCGTATGTAAAATTTCTCCAATAGTCTAATACTCAAACAGAAATGAAATTTCTACTTTATAAGTTGATTATCTTTAAAGTGGAACCAATATTATATATATATATATAT
>JAOUZG010050066.1:1234967-1258285 GCA_026289955.1 Argiope argentata | reverse complement strand
AATCAGTAAAATAGAGTTGTTTATATATATATATATATAAACAACTCTTTTTTTTTATTTGATATAGATTAAAATTATTAAAATTTGAAATTGGTTGAGCTTATTCCTTTCGATATCATCAATCGGAAAAAAATGAAATCTGTTCATCGTTTAATCTTTTCCACGTCATTTCACTACCATGATTTATAGATATAGAACGTATGTTTTTTAAATCTGGATTTTACAAACACATGATTCTTTCTCTAGCATACTGATTGATTGATCAAATGTATGTTTAATGTAGTTTTGTGGGTTTTTTGCCTATTTTTGAACATCTTTCATTTTTTCAAAAAATCAATCTGTTTAGAAAAAGAATAAATAAAAGATCGATAAACAAAATTTTAAACAACGAATAGTACTACATTCCTAGTCAAAACAGATTTATCTTTTGAAACCATCTTTAGAAAGAAAAGATTTCTAAGGAAACATTCAAATTTAGAATCTTGTTTTTGTAAAGAAGGAAAATGTTTTTTGATCCATTAATTATTTTAAGTAAAACAGTTTTCTTTTTTTTTTCATAAATTTTTTTGTAATTAATCTTTATAATGAAAGACTAATGCAAATAGTTTACTGGGTATATTTTATTTATTTAAAATACGGAATTAATTTAATTTGCTTTTTTATAGCTGCAAATTTGATTCGATATAAATTTATGTAATATATATTCATTTCCAAAAAAATAATTTTAATTTTAAATTCTAATTTAAAATCAGCCTCGAAGAATTATTTGATGTTCTTTAGTATTTCCCATGAGAAATCGTTTTAAACGTTTAAAAATACATTTCTTTTTTTATAACACATGCAGAAATATTTTAATCTTAACAAAACAGTTGTGTTCAGTAATAATGTTTGTATTCTAAGTACATGAGAAATTTTTGCGCATTTGATGTAAACTCTCAAGTCCGAACTAGAAAATATATTGTTGTCTTATTTAGGGTGGAGGAGTGATTGTTTAGTTCAAATACTCAGCGATTTACATACATTTCAATTAATGTAATTAATTGGTTATTATTATTGATAAAAATTGGTAAAATTGTTTATCCGTATATCTCAACAACTGTTCATTGATATTTCTAACCACGGTTATCGACTAATTATATTGATCATAACAAAGAAATAATAAATTTAGAGTACATTTAAAATACTTCTCTGTATGGAATATTTGGTACCAGATTGTCAGTATTTTCAGTATTTCATTTGTCTCTTTAAGTAACAGAAAAATCTAGCTGGGCTGGTCTCCCCGAAACTTTCTCTCACAATACCTAAAACAGTTGTTATACCCTTCATCCCGCATAAAACTGTATATTTTGGGCAAGGTCACGAATGTATATAATACCGATACGAATTCGGTCCTAAAGACATTCGATTTAATACGAATGTCTTTAAGACTTATAACTTTGAATTTTTTTAAAAAAAATTGTACGATCCTTAGCGATTTAAACCTTTATAAAATTGTATACTTTGGGAAAGGTCCCGACCGTCTTGCTTATATTGGCGATCCTTAATTAGAAAACATTAATAGTTGGCGAGAATTTATCATTTTTTTTTTTCAAATTTGCTGTGTGCCACTTGGCGATTTCATCCAGCATAAGAATGTATTCTTTGGAAAAAGTCTCGAATGTTTTGCGTATATCGGTGACCGATAATTATGAAATATTAATCTTTGGCAAGAATTTAACTTCTTTTTAAAATTTGTTGTGTGATCCTTGGCGATTTCATACAGGATGATATTGTATACTGTGGGGTAGGTCACGAATGTGTTGCGTATATTGGTGACCAAAAACTTGTAAAACATTAATATTTGGAAAGAATTTAACATTAAAAAAATTGTGTGATCCTCGTCGATTTTATCCCGCATGAAACTGTATACTTTGGACAATGTCACGAATGTCTTGCTTTATTTTGGCAACCGACATTTATGTTTTTTTTAAAATTGTTGTGTGATCCTTGGCAATTTCATCCCACAAAAAACTGTATAATTTGGAAAAAGTCACGAGCATCTTGCATATATTGGCGACATATATTTAGAAAACAATGATATTTGGCAAGAATTTAACAAATTTTTAAAATTTTGCTGAGTGATCCTTGACAATTTTATCCCGCATGAGACTGTATACTTTGGGCAAGGTCATGAATGTCTTGCTTATATTGGTGACAGATAATTAAAAAACGTTTATATTTGGCGAAACTATAAAATTTTCAAGAAAATTTGTTGTGTTCCACTTGGCGATTTCATCCAGCATAAAATTGTATGTTTTGGGAAAAGGTTACGAATGTCTTGCGTACATTGGCGACCGATAATTATGAAATTTTGATATTTAGCGAGAATTTAACATTATAAAAAATTGTCGTGAAATTCTTGGCAATTTATATGGCGATAAATCTCTAGCATTTAGTAATAGGTACCCAAATATGAAGTATATTAGAAACACTGATTCCAAATGATTAAAACCAAAATTTGACATAAATTTACATTTGTAATCACAAAACTAGAAAAAAAATTTCAGAAATTTAAGTCTGGTTTTTTTTATTATTGTATTTACATGTTTTTAAAAAGGCATATTAATTAATTTGATTCCAAATTTACTAAATATTTATATTTTAGATGTAAATTCTTTTTTCCCCTCAAATTTATCCATCTAGATCTCGTTGTGTTGTAGTTATCGTATCAATTTATAATTGGATAGAGGGGCAAATATATTTTTTTCTGATTGGAGTTGGCACAAACTCTGAAGCAAATCGAAAGTTTTAGATTTCAGATTTTATATCAAATTTCATAAGTTGAGCTCAAAGCGTTTTTGAGTTACTTACCATTTCGTAAGAAGACAGGCAGGGACAGTATCAAAAATGTGTTTTCCCTAATTTGGAGTGGAAATTCAATTAAATCTGGACATTAATTTTTCCGAAAGACTACAATGATTTCTCTATACTCCATATAAGATAGCAAAAAAAAAAAAAAATTACATTTAGAAACACCTTTATTGGCTGCATTGAAATATGAATAAATAAAGTATATGATAAGCATAATGCAAATTCTTTAAGAATCTTCATTAAGAATTCTATTTTTATTATCCTAATTCTTACAGAAAATCATTGCAAATCCAATTTGATATAAAATTTGACATTTTTTTAAATCAGAAATTGTACACGTTGTATCAGTTATAAAAACTGGCTTATCCAGCAGTATATAATCATCGCTTTAGGTCTCGTATTACTTGAGAAAAGGAGACGTTAGGAAGGGAAATAATATACACGATTGCGAAACAAGTAAATTTGAGTTAAGGATTTCCTTTGATCTCCTGAACTGTCCGTGGGTGTGAAGTGTTGAAATATTTCTTTCAGTCAACGGAAAAAAGCTCATTTTATATTTTATGAGCTGAAGAAGATGCTTATGAATCATTTAAATATATTCAAGGATGAAATAAGGAGAAATTTCGGAGTATTGGATATTTTTGTGACTTATATTGCACATAGATAAGATTTCTACCTACACAAGTTTCGTCAAGATTTTACAATGAGTTCTTCACTTTAAAATCTTTTGTTTAAATTTTCTTTTAGTGGATAATGTTTCCTTCAAAATAACTGCAATCATCCACCAACATTCAGCTATTGGTGCCATGCAAAAGATAGGATATTGCCTTCGCAAAGAATCAGTTACGACATATATTGATTGTATTATACTTAGCAAATGATTATGAAATCTTTATGCATATATTTAAGAAACGTAAGAAATGTTGAGCAGTAACATGTTCTTATCATGTATATAGTACATAGTTTAAGTTTTTATATACAAAAGATTCGTCTGAATTTTAGTGATGAACTCATCAGTTCAAGATTTCTAATTTAAATGTAGACTCCTTAAATTGTATCTCCTTCATAAGAACTATAATCAACAGCTCTGTATTGCCATTCAGTTACTGGTGCCATTCCAAATCATAAAATATTGCCGACATTGAAAAGTAACTCTGATTATATAAAATGTATTATTCTTATTTAGATATTGTGTTTTTATATTTAATTTAATAGTAGAACTTCATGAAACATCTCTTTGGATTGTTACAAACAAGAGACATCTTTTCGATACGGAGAAAAAAAAGGGGAGGGGGAGGGATTTCTTTACTCCACAAAGTCGATTTCCATATCCAAAATATATCCAAAAAGTAATGTTATACCAGAATTCGATTCTACTTTGTTCATTCTATATTGATTTTTAATGTCGTGGAACAAGTGGCGGGAAACAGCTTTCGAAACCTTCTTTAATTTCTGTATGTAAGGATGGCAATTTAAAACTTCTGAATAGCAGTTGAAGAGCATGACTACTAGTCATGTTGTAATTGAAGAATCCCGAAGCTTTGACGCTATACGAATGCAATAGGGGCAAAGTGTATTTTATGTAATATAATTGTGTAATTCGGTGGTTTTATTGACTTGTGGACTAGGGATTATATTTCTAAGGGTATACCATCTTGTATAAAGTAGCCATATTAGCAGAAAACGGCCCAGGATAGCCCGGTAGGAAGGGCGTTGACTTATCATCCCTTGGGTTGCGAGTTCGAAGGCCCCAGCCAAAAGATTCCCCGAATGTGTGGTAGTTGGCGCAAGTTAAATCTAACGTAATCACAAAGTCCTCCTTATTGAGAGTAATACCACTGGGGGGTACTGGGTCAGTGGCGATCGTTCTTGGTTCCAGGTCTAAATTATGATCTGGGGATGAATGAATGAAATGCATGAATGAAGTCCACCTCTGAACAAGGTTTTGTGTCTTGTTTGGACTAGAAGTAAGTCTTGTGCTTAAGGGTCCATACCCTCAGCAACTACTGCATCCCTCCTTCCGTTGTAAAGCGGGACATGAGAACAATAACAACAATATTACTACAAAATGTCCTACAACATTGTTACGATATTGTCACAATATTGTTCAGTATTGCTGAATATTGAAAAACATCGAATGCATATCGGACAATATCATATGTAAATAGTAGGATACATAGTAATATTAGGGAGAAATGTAATAATACTCAATTAACTATAAGAGGGCATAAAATCCACAACATTAGCCTAAGTGAAATTGTGTGTTATAGCAGCTGCACAGCTAATATTCAGATCAACTATGTATAGGAAGCGTCTGGAAAAAGCGGCGAAATTAAGAAATACAGTGATATTAGTACCACAAAACTCTAAATAGACTGTTTAATTAGGAACATACTGGTGTCAATTTGAAAGCAAGTCACTCGATATCTGAACTCTATATCACTGAATCCAAACTTTCCATAATCCAATGCAGTGGTAAGATTGACCAGAGTCTTATATTTTTACATACAAATTCAATGTATTCTTTCTTTACTTATCCATTGCACCTAAAATGGGAAGCCATTTTCGGCTAAGGTATCAAACTAGATTCAGAGGTGTGTTTTGAAGAAAACAGAATTAAACTTGCTAAGATGTTTTTCATTAATATAAAAGTAAAATCATGAAAAAAAATGAAATTTTGATTGGAAGAAAATTGCAGAGTGTTGTTCGAAATCAGGAAGACAGCAGGTCGAATCTTTAAGTTCTTTTATTCTATCAGCAAGGCACAAAAAAGCACAAGAAGGCAAAAAAGCATAAAAATGCAACCAAACATTTATCTATGATTCTCATAAATTACACACGTGTAGTAGGAATTGACCTTATGTTGACCTTTAGACAAGAGAAATGCAGGGATCCTTTAAAAGAAAATTTGCACCAATGGTTTCATATCCATCCACTCGGGACGTGGCGGAGTCAACAATGACGTGTTACCTTTATAATACTTCATTTGATATATTAAATAGAAAAAAAGGGGAATAGATCAGGAAATAAGAGAACATTCCGGAATGAAGTCACTATGAACTAAATCAAGACAAAACCTTGGTAATTAATTACTATAGAAAATAGAGTTTAAAATATCATTGCACATACATATATAGCTTTTGAAGAAAAACCATAAGCAAATTTTAGCTTCCATTTACAAAAAAAGAAATTGATCTATAGAAAAAAAATTAATACAGCTTTTAATTTTTCTTTGTAACTTGCCTTAGAATTAATTATCTAAGAATTATATTCAAAAATAAAATATCTTTATGTAATATATGAAAATAATGATTAAATTTTAGATTTTTCTACGATATTTACATTTAATAATCATAAATATATTTTATTATTCAATTATTCAACACCAAATTTATTTTGCATAACATAATGAGAATTTGTGATAGATTTTGTTAAGATAATAATAAATAAATTCACTGATAATAAATTTCATTGATTATTTTTGTGATATGTCGACACTCTTAGAAAAAAAAACTTTTTTAGAAAATGCCTTTAAAGTTTTTAAAAGCTCATAAATAAATATATCTTTCACGCCAATATTTTGATATAAGTTATCTTCTATTTGACATATGAATAAATTAAAATAACCCTGGAAAAAACAGAAAGTGCCATTTTTGAGACTGCAAAAGTAAATTAATTAATTAAATTAAAACTCATATTTCTAATTTTCATCAAAATTCTTGCTTTCAACCCATTTAGATAGCTTAAAACTTTTGCTAAATCGTACACAACTCCAAAGAATGGACATTTTTACAATGCTAAATTTTATAATTTTATTTGAATTTCAAACCTATCCTCTTTTAAATTTTCTTTAAGTTTATTCATTATGTTAAGCAGAATAAATTCAAGTAAATGTATCAATTGTATTCTAAAAGATTTGTTGAAACACACATCTTTATGATAAGCAAAATGTACTTTTAAATAAAAATTATGATGTAATTCATTATTTACTAATCCTCAAGAATCTAGATTCAAATTATTACCATCATATGCTTTCTAATACATTTTTATTTCGCCTTAAAATTTTGGATTAAACCAGATGAAAATACAATTTAGAAAAAACATAACTTCCATTTTGCATATGTTGAATAAATCAATAAACAAATATAAATTACATATTTATTCAGTTTAACAGGATTTTGAAGTTTTATGAATAAACAACACATCCTCAATGAAATCTGAGATAGATTTTTTAAAAAGAAAAATCTACTATTTGCCCCAATGATTAAATTCTGTTGGGGGAAATAGTAAATTATAACTGAACTTTGTCTGATGGAGTCAGGATTATTTCAGGACACTATTCCATTCATTTATCCTGCCAGTCGTGCATATTCAATGAGTGTGTACATAATTCGCCGGATATCTCATTCAATGCAAATGAATGCATGGCATATATATGGGGAAACTGGAAATTCGCAGTTTACTCGTACAGGGATATCAAACTACACGCGTAATTGAATTTTGCTGTGTGTTCGACATATTATTGGCTGATGACAGAACCAGTTTGATGAATACGAGTTGAATTCTCTTTAGCTGTTAGGGTTCAGCAGTAGATTTTGGAGCCTAGAAGAATTTTGGGTATGGGATTCGTGAAATGAATTCTTTTTGTTTATTCTACCAAACAGAGCATTTGTATTATTATCAGTTAAAAGAGTTATTTGAATTGGGATTAATTTTAACAACTTATTTTTAAAGGGTAAATTATAATAATTTTTAATAATTTACCTCATTATTAAAATATTCGACTTTTTAATAAATTAACTTATCATTGATATATTCCACGTTTTAATAATTTACCTCATCATTAACATATATTCGACTTTTTAATAATTCACCTCATCATTAATATATTCAACATTTTAATAATTGACCTCATCATTAATATATTCGACTTTTTAATAAATTAACTTATCATTGATATATCCCACGTTTTAATAATTTACCTCATCATTAATATATATTCGACTTTTTAATAATTCACCTCATCATTAATATATATTCGACTTTTTAATAATTCACCTCATCATTGATATATTCAACATTTTAATAATTGACCTCATAATTAATATATTCGACTTTTTAATGATTTACCTCATCATTAATATATATTCGTCTTTTTAATAATTTACTTCATCATTAATATATCTTCGACTTTTTAATAATTTACCTCCTCATTGATACATTCGACTTTTAAATAATTTGCATCATAATTAATGTATTGGACTTTTTAATAATTTACCTCCTTATTTATATTTTCGACTTTTTAATAATTAACTCCTCATTTATATATTCGATTTTTTAATAATTAACTCCATATTGATGTATTCAACTTTTTAATAATTTGCACCTGATTAATATATTCGACTTTTTAATAATTTAAATCAACATTGATATATTGAACTTTTAAAAATTATTTACCTCATTATTGGTATATTGATCAATTTTAATATTTACCTCATCATTGATACATTTGACTTTTTATAATTTACCTCATGATTAATATATTCCACTTTTTAATAATTTACCTCATCATTTATATGTTTAACTTTTTTAATAATTTATCTCCTCATTGATATATTGAACTTTTTTACAAATTTATCTCATCAATAAACTAAAGATTTTAATATGCTTCATTGAAACTGAATTAATCTTTTAAATTTAACTAAGAAATTAAGATTTTAAATATATAATGTTACGAAACATTAAAGATTTTTTTTTGAAAATTATCGGTTTGCTTTTCAATAATTTACCTTTAAACTTAAAATGTAATAATTTTTAATAATTTATCTCATTATTGATACATTTGAATTATTAACAATTTACCTCATCAATAACACACTTGATTTTTCTAATTATTTACCCTATCATTATCATTTACTTAACAATAAAAAATTAAAATATTCATCATTGAAATGGAATTAAACAATAAAATTTGACAAAGAAACTAAACTTGTCAGTATATAATACTACGAAATGTTAAAGAATATCTTCTGTCCTGATTACTTTTCATTAATTTAACATTTAAACTGAAAGTTTAAACATTTATCACATTTAAATGTATGATATAGCAAGATGTTAAAGAATAATTTTTTTAAAAAAAAAAATTACCTGATTTTCTTTTAATCATTTTCCTTTAATCTAAAAATTTAATAATTCTTACTAATTTATCGCATTTTCGACTTATTTTAATAATTTACCTCATCATTGAAATATTTGACGCTTTAAGATTTATTTAATTATTAAAAAAATTAAAATATTCATAATTCAAATGGAATTAATTTGAAAATTTAATAACGAAACTATAATTTTCAACATATGATATTACGAAATATAAAAGAATAATTCTTTTATCCTGATTGCTTTTCAATAATTTACTTTTAAATTGAAAATTTTCTAATTTTTAATAATCTATCCCATTACTGACTTATTTGAATTGTTAATGATTTACCTAATGATTGACATACTCGACTTTTTTTTATCATTTACTTCATCATTAAAATGAAATTTCAGATATTCAGCATTGAAATGGAATGCGGTAATCTAGTAAATTTAAAAAAGAAAGTAAAATTTTAAATATATAATGTTGCGAGATATTTAAATAATGAAAATTACCTAATAAAATTAAAATAAAAATTACCTAATTTATTTTCAATGTAATGCACATACTATAAAAAAGATGTTATTATTAAAGTTTCAATGATAACTTGAAGCTTATATTCCTCAATTAGGAGATCAATGTTTTTCAACATTTGATTTATTATAGCTTATTTGCTAAATTTAATCTAAAAATATTTTTAACAATTTTTGAAGAAAACAGAAGATGAATTTTTTTGAATTTCGTTCAATCATTTATTAAAATGAAAATAAATCCTATAAAGGATGGTGATATCAGTACATATGTCTAGTTTTCTATTTCAAAGAACTGAATTAATGGCTTTTCCTAGTTTTCATTTGCTTCTTTTCTTAATTGTTTCTGTTAAATTAAAGCTCAAAACTCAAAGCGAAAGCGACTTTTTTAATTAACAAAACGAGATCGCCAATTCACACACTTAAGGGCAAAAAAATATAAAAAAATTAAGAAAATCTGTACCCTTAGGCGATTTTTAACGAGATAAGTTTTCACACTCATCATGCGAGAGAATTCATTCTCTTTGACTCTAGTTCAATTTTGCATGAGCGAATAAGATTTTTCTTAAAGTATTTTTTTGTTTAATGTTTACCTCAGATTTTACAGGCTGAGACAAATAATTACTATTTTAGTGATTAAACAAATTATAACTAGGAGACATGAATTAATTACTTTCAAGTACTTTCGCATTTTGCATTCTTTAACATTTCTTTCCCCCTATTTTATTTCCTTTCCTTTTTTATTAACTGGAGTTGCATATCTAGGAAATAAAAGAACGACGAAATTTGAATGATGGGAAATTATGAATCGTAAAATTATACAAGTTTTCACAATTATTTAACTCTAATTTTTAAAAGACTTTATTCTTCATAATTATTTTACTCTAATTTTTAAAAGACTATACTTCGTAATTATTTCACTATAATTCTTAAAAGTACTATTACGTATTCGATAAGTTTTTAAAAAGATTTCAACAGTTTTTAAAGATTTTGCATATACTCTTATAAATTTTTCCGATGAACGATATTCAACTAAATTTGTCTACAACAAAAGTTTTTAAATGAAAGAAAAAAAATCTTTAAAGTATAATTTCTTTTATATTCTATATAGTTTATAATTATAATTTCACGCATAGAATATATATATAAAGAAAATGTCATGACATACATCTCTAAAAAATCTTAACACTAATGTTTTGATAGAAATCAGTCTTAACCCCTTAACCGGTTTGCCCGTTCGCCGTATGTGCCTCGATTTATCGAATTTTGATAGTTGTCAACAAAAAATAAATCATTCATATATTATCAATTATAATTCAATAGTAAAACGACTTCGAATATGTAGATAAGACAAATATTCGATGGATTTCCATTTGAATCAAAATAAGAAAATATTCCCAAAATAGAAGGTGTCATTTTATTAAATAGTAAGGAAAATAAACCAGTTAAGGGGTTAAAACATTTTTGAATGTGAAAATTAATTTTATGAATAATGCATTTGTTTGCTTTTAGCTCACTAAAATAATAAAAAAAAAATTCAAAAATGTAACAATACAAGCCAATAAAATTTAATAGTGGTATTTCTCATAAAACCATCCATCTGCATTAAAATTTATATTAAAATTAAAATTTATTATGCATTAAAATTTATTTATATTAAAGATAAAATTTACCGACAGGATAAATTTTAGTTCAGTTATGTTAATGCCCCATTTTTAAAGCAACACTAAGGCTATTTTTAAACGGCCCTTGTACATTTAACTACTGCCAGATGACGAGAACAACACCTGAGGTCACATACCCCATTCTAAACATTCTCACGACACTAGAGGAAGGGCGCCAACAGGATGAGGCAGTCTCATTTGAGAAAAATGTGATTTTTCTAGCTTACATTATATTTCCTGCTAATGATTTATGTTTTAAATGTCAAAAGCTCTTAAAACATTAGTTTATGCAATGAACTTTTAACATTTGTTAGGTATCATTCCAAATGAAAAATTTTTAAAGTTTAATTGCATATATTTACACATTTTTGATTTTATTACAATGATATGCTTTGAGGGCCTTCATTATTATAATAAAAACCAGTCTTTCTGAAAGCCAAATTTCCCTTTCTCAAACTTCCATTCAGAATTGATGGAAAGAAATGTGATCATAAAAAGATATAGAATGGAAAGTGACTACATATAAGGTACTAGAACTAAATCTCGAACATAAAACTGAATTTCTAGAACTGAATCTCGAGTATATCATTCTCCGATTTAGAAACCGAAATTTTCCCATAGATGTCCCCCTCAATATAAGGAAAATATTATATATATGCAAGATATCCCACGGAACTTTTTTGTTTTAGCATCATTTGGTTCTGTTATCTGATTGTAGGGCATGATTCAAAGCGAGAATCGTAAAACGTTAGATTATATCCCAGAGGAAGATAATTTTAATTAATACAGCATTCCAGAACAACGCCATCTGTTGGGGTTTTAAATGCCAATTAATATTCAGGAGAGGCCTACTATCTCCTTTTGATAGAGGCGTTTCACGGAGTCTTGCAGTAGCTAACTACGAGGTAAGATGTTTCAGTCACATAATGTACCTTTTTTTTATTTATAACGTCATCCTAGAGTTAATTATCTAACTTTCTGTTTTGTTCCCTCTTCATGCTTTAATCCATTTCCTATTTCTTTGTAAATACTTCCCCTTGTAAAGTTCTCCCTTATATTAAAAATAAATTCTTTTATTTTTTAAAGAAGTCTCTTCATCCTTCGTTTGCATTACTTTAATCTTAGTTTCGAAACCGAACCCTTAAATATTAAAAAATCCCCTGGACACCTCATCTCTAAAACCTTCGCAATCTGAAGAATCTAAGATGTTTTGGGAAGATTTGGTTACACTCCTAAATAGATTTTGAATTATTAGCATGTCAGAACATGATATTGGTTTCTGGGTGGGGTTTTAGGTGTCAACAAAAGTCCGTAGTTGAAAAATTCAAATTTTATTAAATTCACGAAAATCTAAAAAAAAAACTAGTTATCAATAATGTGTTTCCATCGCATTTACAAAAGCTATGATTTTTTTTAAAAACAGAGTTAATTACTACAGCAAATAAAACCTAGAAAATATCATTTTGAGCACACGATTATATGACATGAAATAAATAACGAATGTTTTCTTCAGCCAATAAAAGTTACACAAAGTTTTTTAAATCGTTTGCAACACTAAAGTGACTCATTCAATGAAACGATTAGAATGAATAAAAATATAATTTAACTCGCACGAGCACGTGGTGCTTGGCCGTTCAAGAAATGATGTTCAGACATGATGCAATGAAATATGCATAGCAGATTTCATTATAATCTTTTTATGTTACTTCAGAATAGCATGAACTCACGAGAATACTTTTAAAATAAAAGTAATTGGGAATTACAATTAAAAATCATTTTCAGAAAATAAGTAAATTAGTAAAATTAATAGCACATAAAGCGTCATTTAATAAATAATAGACTGAATTCTGAATATTGTCAATGATCTTATTTAAATAAATAAATCAAAAAAATCCGTGCATTTCACTAAAAAAATCAAGAAAATCTACAGTTACATGGTGTAAATGGTCACAATTAAAAATAATCTTGGAAATTCATTGCAGAATTTTGTTTATAACGAACGAGATATTTTGTAAAATTTCACTCAACAACAGTGCTATTTGAGCAAAATTGTTTGTAATTCTGTGTGGAAGAAACATACGAGAGACTCAAATGAAATAAATAAATAAATAAAGATTAAAATGAAATCTTCTATGCATATTTCAATGTATCATGTCAGAACATCATTTCTTGAACGGCCAAACACCACGTGCTCGTGCGAGTTAAATTTTATTTTTAATTCATTTTAATTGTTTCATCGAATGAGTCCCTTTAGTATTGCAAACGAGCCAAAAGGTTTTTGGCTCGCCTATATTGTTTAAAAAAATATCGCTTTTTCCTATTTATTTCATTTCATAATATCATGTGCTCAAACTGACATTTTTCTATGTTTTATTTGCTGCAGTCATTCAATTATATTTTTAATCAGAGCTTTTGTAAATGTAATGGGAACACATTATTAAAAACTGATTTATTTGAGATGCTCGTGCAGATAGTAAATTTTTTATTTCTTTGCGTACAGATTTAAATTTTTATTTTTCGCCTACGAATTTTTGTTGACGCTAAAAAAAACCTCTTTCCAAAAACACCATTTCTTTTTGAAATGATAATAACAAATGGAATGAAAATTCTCTGCAACTTAGCACTTAAAGAATTGATATTCATCTTTTACTGATACGTAACACTCATTTAAATGGTAAATTAATTATTTCCATAAAAAAGAATTAGAACGGTCATCAAACGCAACTTTTTGGAAATTTGGTCAAGATTTTCATGGCGGACTTGGGCTTTGAAAATTCATCCCACTACACGAAAAGCAGGACAATTATCTCAAATATCCATATTAATTTAATACAAATACAACAGACGCGACATCTGGCGGTTTTCAGCGTAACAAATTTATTAGTTCGCATTAATTAATGGAGCGATTTAGGAATGGAGTTGAAAGTGAAGATTTTGGAACATTACATTTCGCAGTGCTTCCTATGTAGAAATCAGGACAGTCGAACAGTATCAAGATTTAAGTGCTGGTTTTGGCAAGAATTACTAAACCGTCATAATGTTAAAAAAGATTTAAAACCTACTAAACATTATTTACGGATGCATCCGTTTGCAACGTATAATCCAAAGAATTAGTGGCAAAGCGAGCAGCAGCTATTATAAAAAATTATGGATTAGTAGTCTTAGCATTTTGCTTCTTCACTTGCATTTGTTTTTCTGTTGAAGCATTATTCTAGATTAAGGGAAAAAGTTTTTTTAGAAGAAAAAAATGAGTGACATTGTTTAAATAAAAGATAATGACGTGGATTAAAAGATAAAATCTTTCAGAAGGGCTAGAAAAATTTAAGAATTTCAAAAAATGTCTAAAAAATTAATAGGTAAACGTTTCGTTGAAAACAAAAACTGTTTCTTCAAATATAGAGTGTTATTACTTTTAAAGTAAACCTACTTTTGAATTTGCTTTAATTTTTGATTATTTACAAATAAAGGTTAAATAGAATAAATGGAAGAGTTTGAAGTGTGATGAATTATCTCTTTTTAAAATCAAAGTAAAATAAATGATTAAATTGAAATCTGCTAGGCATATTTCAATGCATCATGTCAGAACATAATTTTTTGAACGGCCAAGCACCACACGCTCTTACAAATTAAATTATAATTTTATTCATTTTAATTGTTTCTTTGAAGGAGCCACTTTAGTATCGCAAACGACCCAAAAAACTTTGTCTCGCATTTAATGTTTAGAAAAAATATTACATTTCCTATGTATTTCATTTAATATAATCACGTGCTCAAAATGAAATTTTTCTAGGTTTTATTTGTTGTAATCATAAACTTATTTTTTTCAATCAGAGCTTTTGTAAATGCAATGACAGCGGGTTATTAAAAGCTAATTTTTTGAAATGCTCGTGCAGATAATAAAATTTCAATTTTTCACTTACGGATTTTGTTGACGTGAAAAACTTCCTCCCAAAAACAGCATCGTATTCTGACATGATTAAAAGATTCCAATATTATAATTATTTACGTTTTAAAACTGTTTATAAAATATGTTGGCAGCAATAGAATAAATTAATAATATTTATTCAAATTCAGGTTTCCTTTTTTAAATTGAAATATTGCGCGAATTTTTTAAAAAAGAGAATAATTTGTGAATAAACAATACAAGCCAAAAAACAATGCTAAAGAAGCCTTTTTCATAAAAAATATAATTAAAATGCTCACTTGTTACATTTCGCAAAGATGTCTATTTTGAATAAAAAAGCATGTTATTTTTCTGTATGTAAAACTTTAAAAATACATGTTATACATTTAAGAATAAATAAGTTATTTATATGCAGCATTATTTGAGAAAGAAAACTATTTAAAAAATTTACTGATTATTTACTGTGTGTATTAACAGCGTTGTATATTTAAGAAAAATTGCATATAGAATTATTTGAAAATTTTCTGTATAAAACAGCAAATGAATTCAAAATGTTTTGAAAGATGATCCTATTAACAACTGAATCTAAATAAATTAAATCTAAGATACTTGAGTTAGAGAAAATTTGCATTTAATTCAAAGTTCAATATAATATATAATGTGCTTTAAAATAAATTATAATTAATCTATTGGTGTTTATTTTAGAATTAATGTTTTCTCGAAATTTGAAAAAAAAATTAATATGTAATTAATCAAAAAATAATAATAATTAATAAAATGAAAAGACCATTTTAATTTTTAAACCTTTTCTATGGCACCGAAAATTTTTTTTGTTATAATTTCCTGGTTTAAATCTTTATTTTTATACTTAAATAAACTTGAAAAACACTTTTTAAAAAGTTATTTACAACACCAAAAAATACTGATCTTATTTTTGGATACATTATATGCAGGAGTACAGAATTCTATGTCATGAAATACAGTATGGATTTCAGCTCATTTAAAAATGATCAGTTTTTATATTCAGAGCTTTTGTCTGACTCCTGTTTACGGTTTATTTTTTAAATTTTCCTCTATCAAGGGTGCTGTTACTTTACTTTTTATATGGCAAAAACAACAATTTATCATTTTCATTTTCTCTTCAAGACAACAACATAAAAACCTCTCAGTGTTTCCCTACTGAATTTGACCGGAATCAATAACTCTTCTAAAAAAATATGAATTTTTTATCAGTATCTTCCACAGCAATTTTTTTGTCGTTTAACAAATCAGATGCTGATCGGACAATTTACTAGTATTTATTTTTTTTGGCAAGACCTTAGGCGTGAACAATTCTGTCTTTGCCAGGTCTTAAAATGCTTAACATTCCATAAAGCGAAAAGTAATAAAAAAATGTCTCCGCTAGTAAGCATTTTAATACATTTTTTATCAATCAGTTTTCAAAATAAGAGTAAAAAAGATGTGTTTGAAATCACTCTGTAATTGGAAGGGTGCCAAAAGATTTCTATGTTAAAGGACTTTTCTAGAACAGTATTAAAAAAGAATTTTTGCTATATTTACATTAAAAGTAGGATTTAGAATGACATAGCTGATATCAATTTCAAAAACCATTTTTTATATTTCATGGCATTTATTCTCCAAATTTTAGATGTTCTTTATACCCTGTAAGATTATAGCATTGGATTTTAAGATGTTTGCTTTTAATTTTTGAGATTTGAATTAACTTATTTTTGAAATTACTATATAAATGCAATTAAAAATTATTTTTCATATAGTGCTTTTTAGGGCCAAAATAGTCTGGTTGGTAGGCCACTAGACTCGTACTCCTTAGGTTACGAGTTCGAAACTCTCCAGCCAAAAGATTCCCCGAATGTGTGACGGCTGGCGCTCGTTTAATCTGTCGTGGTCACCAAGTCCACCATGTCGAGAGTAATACCACTGGGGGTACTGGGTCAGAGGTGATCGTTCTCTGTTACAGGTCTAAATTACGATCTGTTCATGAATTTGCATGAATGCAGTCTGCCCCCTAAAACGGGTTGTGACGTGTGTGTAGTTAAGTCGTAAACTTGACCCTAGATGGTGGTACTTGTAAAACAAGAGACTCATATCCCCGGCTTAAAATCTGCTGATGTATCAGCGGGCCTTGTCCATGGAAGTGCCAAAAGTAACAACACATAATAGATTGGGTCATTTTCATAACCTTAAAATCAATTTATATTCATAGACATAATTCCATATAACTCAATTTAGCTTGTGAGTAGATTTATGAATAAATGCAATAATTTCAAACATAATATTAAAATGTTAAACGATTTTTATGAAAATTATAATCAAATTTGGTTAGATGATTAAAGTCTGAAAAGTAACTTTACAAATTATTTTAATTAATCATTTTGGTGTGAAATAAAATTCCTTTAATATGTTAACGATTTGTTGAACTATTTGTTATTATAATAAAATATAAAAATAATAAATAAATGTTTAAAAATATTCCATGAAATCTTTCTATATTGTCCCTTGTTTAGCCAGTAAAATCTTTACTTTCCAGACTTTATTAGATTTAATAATGTTAAAGTTTATATTTTTATTATACCGTTTTAAAATAAAAAATAAATGTTATACAATTATTTACGAATATAAAAACAGTTTAGTTGCAACATATTTTTTAAATCTTACAATAAACCTGCCAATGCCTAGTTATATAACAATGGAAAAGCTCTAACTGTAATTTCAATTTGATAACAACATTTATGAAAAAGTTAGATACATATGTATTTTTACGAAATCTAATAATCTTGAATTAAATGGTCAGAAATTAATAAAAGTAGTATCGTCAACAACAACAACAAAAAGAACCACCACTGCAATTTCGTTATTCATTACCATATTTTCACAAAGTTGATGCCAGTGGGAATGAATTGGTTTATTAAGATATACAAACTGATTAACATGGTTAATTAACAACTATCTTGAAATTTTTTTCCATTATGGAAATCGAACTTCTTTTTAGCAATTCGATTCATCAGGTCTTTTAATGTATGTGCTCCAAATTTCGCTTCGAAATTCGAAACAAACAATTCTTGAGATAACTTATTTTTGTTTGCTGAAAACTATGACCTAAAAGAATCAATCCTCAAGGGATCCATATTAAATAAGCCTCAGATTATTAATAGAAAAATAAGACTTTCTTTCCGTGTTCATCCCAGGGGATTTCAGAGAAGCAAACAACACGACACAGATTTATCTTTAATATGAATATTTTTTTTTTCTTCAAAGCATAAATATTTTTTTTCTTTTATTTAAAGACTGAAGAACTTCCATTACTTCTAAAATCAATTACCCATTTAATCTTTTTTAATTGATCTAACACTAAGAAATTGATATGATTTTAATTATTATGACAAATGAAATACTTTTAATCTATTTTTTTATACTTTCTTTAATACAACATTAAAAATTCTTTAAGGTGACCAGGGACCTTTAAAATGGCTTTCTTTCTGCAATTTTCACCATAGCAATTTGAAATTTGACAAGCATTAAGAGTAACACTATAAGAGATGACACACAAAATTTTAAAGCATTATATTTATTTATTTATTAGTTAGGGTGGTTAATATAATATAATATTAATGATAAATTACATTAATGAAAAATGTTCCATTCGCTCCAAAGTTGTTTGAAATCGCCCCAAATTATATTATTACTTGCTCTAACTCTTTAACTCTTTTGAAACAAAGGTTGGGATTAATCTTGAAGTTTGAGTACGAAATATCAAAATTGACCAATGTAATAACAATTGATTTAAAAAAAATGTAAGTAGCGTTGAGTTATTACATTAGTTAATTTTGATATTTCTCATAGTTTTGATCAATTTTAACCTATGCCCTGCCCAGTTTGGGCGGCTACTGCAAAATGAAATCTCCAAAAAATAATAGTGTTTGAAAACAAAACGCTGAGAATGATAGCGTCAGCGAGGTGGTATCACAGAAACAGTGAAATAGCGAGAGCTCTGAATATCCCCCCGGTCAAATATTTAATGATGAAACTTGCCCAAAACTGCTACGGCAGTATCAGCATCGAAAATCCCCTGCTGACGATGTGGAGGATGACTCAAACAAACGCAGGCCCAGATGCTCTTTTACTCCCTATTAGAATCACCCACACCCAAACGTAAACAAACCCCTCCTCACTACCCACCCTTATCTGCCTCCTTTTCCCCCCTTTACTAACTTTTAAGCAATAACAATCAATTGACTATAGTTATAATTAAAATGGTGCGTATCCTGATTCACTAAGCGAGTTACAATAGTACCAAAGTTCAAAACTCACAAGACTTACAGATGGTGGGACCTGCGACCCCAATGAGCTGTAACTCCTCGTACAACTATATAATTACAAATTTGCAAACAAAAACTAAAAACTTCTCAAGAATGCATACACTGTTTATATATTTAATTCTCAGAATTGTAATTTAATAAAGAGAATCTTAATTTTCTATTGCAGCGAAAAGTGAAAATAAAGCATAATCAGTGACCAATAAAAAAAATTACAGTCATTTGCATATTAAAGAAAATGGTCCAAGTTAAAAGGTGTTTTAATGAATTTTTGATTACTATTTTTGTTTACATGAAACAAACATCTACGAATTTCGCTGCAATATTACAATAATTACATCTAATGTAAGTAACTAAATTTCCAGGAAAGATCCTACAATATTATTGGTACTGGATATAACTGCATATTAATTCTAGAATGAGCAAAAAAGGTCAACCAGCGGCAGTTGGTGAGATTGCCGTTTTGAAGCGGACAATGAATCGTCAATATAACGTAGTAACCACAACGAATCGTTAACATATGCCATTAACTGTTACCGCTGTTTACGGTTAAGGAGAATTGCCGCATTGAAGCGGACTAAGAACCAAATAACCACTAGCTGACCTTAATAAATAATGTCTCAGACATATTTATAAGCGTTACATTATTTAATAAATTTTTAAAGTGGTAGTGAGAAAGTTTCCTCCAAATTAATTATGATTATTTATGGTGGCACTTTAATATGTAGATTCTAAGTTTTTAACACATACACTTGACTATTTTTTGGAGGAAATACGGAAATGCCAACTTCAGTTTCACAAGATTAAATTAGTGTACATTAGCCATATCTATCTATCTATCTATATAAAGCATTCGACTCTTTTTCGAAAAACATCCATCGTTCAACGAAATATACTTTCAGCATCCCGAAGGAAAAAAATTTAAAAAGCATATTGGAGAGATTACCTGCTATTTTTTATGGGTTCCGTAACTCGTCTTACATCTATTTTCTGTGGATTACCTGAGAAAACCGGATGCATCTTTGAATGATTGTTTGGAAGGTTTAAAAGCCCTTTTATCTTTATTGCTATTTATTCTCTGCAATGTTTTCGATACAATAAATATTTTATGATCCTGGTTCTAGCAAAATCTTAAAACAATGAAAAATCTACTTTCTTTTGATGCGTTTTATAAACGTTTAATGTTATAAAAGTCTCTATTTTATGATAAAATGCATAGTCTGGAAAATACAATGTTTTAAAACATACTTTTATCAACGTTCTAAACAATAGTTCTTTTTTTTTAAATTTTAATGTATTCATTTTTACAGCATAACTACAATTGTTTCTCAAATTATATGCCAGGTGGAGACACAGGAGCACAGGAGAAATATAATTACTATTGTTGTGACTAATGGCACTTGCCGTGGACAAGCTTCCGCTGATACGATCAGCAGATTTTAATCTTAAGAAATGCGTCTCTTTGTTTTTACGAGTACCGCCATCTAGGGTCAAGAGTACGACTTAGCTACAAACACGTCTCAACCCTTTTTAGGGGGCGGACTACATTCATGCAAATTCCTTCATATATCTCAGATCGTAATTTAGACCTGGAACAGAGAACAATCCCCTCTGACCCAGTGATATTACTCACGATATGGAGGACTTTGCATTCACGACAGATTTAACGAGCACCAATCGCCATACACTCGGGGAATCTTTTGGTCGGTGAGTTTCGAACTTGTAACCTAAAGAGTACGAGTCCAACGTTCTATCAACCAGGCCATACCGGCCCATATAATTACTGATATACTAATAATGAGTATAAAATAATAAATAGTACAATCTAACACGTTATGAAATGATTAAAAAAACCGACTGTAAATTTTTATATTTACAAATTTAGACTCTTTATCCACACTCATTTGATGGTTTATAAACGCATAAAGTTACGAGAAAATCTATTTTATGATAAAATGTGAGGTCTTCATGATACGTAATTTTAAATAAAAGTAATTTTTAAAACATATTTTTAATCAATATTCAAAGTAGTATTTGTCTTTCAAATTCTTAGCACTATCTAACGTATCAAGAAGTGAGTAAAAAAGTGATTATAAAATTTCATATTTACAAATGTTCACTCCTTAACGACACTTTTTTATAAGATTTATATAAATGCTTAATGTTATGAGAGAAGCTGTATTGTAATAAAATGTGTGGTCGTCAAAACAAGTTTAAATACAAAGATTCAAATGAAATCTGCTATGCATATTTCAATGTATCATGTCGGAACATCAATTCTTGAACGGTCAAGAACCACGTGCTCGTGCAAGTTAAATTATATTTTTATTCATTTTAATCTTTTCATTGAATGAGTCACTTTAGTGTTGCAAACAATAATAATAATAAAAAACTTTGTCTAGCATTTATTGTTTTAAAAAAAATATATTACCTATTTATTTCCTTTCGTATAATCATGTGCTCAAAATGACATTTTTCTGGGTTTTATTTGCTGTAATCATTTGTAAATTCAATGGAAGTGCGTTATTAAAATCTGATTTTTTGAGATGTTTGTGCAGATAATAAAATTTTTATTTTTCGCCTACGGATTTTGGTTTATGCCGAAACCACATCCCAAAAACAACATCATGCACTGACGGGACAATAAGTAATTTTTAAAACATATTTTTATTCAATATTCTAAGTAGTATTTTTCTTATTTTAAATACATTCCATTTTAAAGTATAAGGATCTATTGTTTTTCAAATTCTTTACCAGATGGCAACACGCGAGTACAGTCGAAATATAATTAATGATTAAATTATAGCAAAGATTGATTATTAAATAGCAAAATCTAAACTATTAAGAAGCGATTAAAAAGGTCATTAGGGCTTGTACGTATGCAATTGCCATAGATAACAATATAACAACAGAGCATGCACATTAAAATGCTATTATTATGGACGTAAGCCGGGTAGTCATAAATCAAGCCATTATTAAAAAGTATTGTAGTATAATGTATTTAAAAAAATTTATGATAAGTGTTTAATAAGCCAAATAACGAATAAAGCATACCCTATAGCATGCGCATTTAAAAATAACACTTTTTACAGATCAGGTTAGGTGACATAGAAGTACTTAATTTAACAAGTGGTTATTTTTATCTCGAACATTTCCTTATAATCCATCTAAGTGTCCATTAAAGGTTAGAGAGTGTGTACTGTGCATGTAATAGCTATAGCATGTACATTAAAATATTTTTAATACAGACGTAAGACGTGTAGATATAAATCAAGTCATTAATGAAAAGCATTTTTATATAATTTATTTAAAAAGACTTTGTAAGATGTGTTGGATTAGTCAAATAATACCAATAAAGTGTATCTTAAGGATTGTATGACTAAAAATTTGTGAAACTTTTTACAGATCAAATGACGTGAGACAAAACTACAAGATTTTACAGAGGATTATTTTTTTTCTCAGAAAGCTTTAATTTATAAGCTAGTTTCTCAAAATAAATAAATATAAAAATAAATAAAACTTTAAAAATATTTATTCCTGTACATTTTTGAGAATAATAATTGGAGAAAAACACCAATGATTGGATTTCTTTTTTTTAATACTCTACAAATTAGAAAATTGGAATAAAATGCAAAGGCACATAAATTTAAGTAAGAAAAATTGAGCTAATGCAATGTTAAAAAAATGTAAAATTTCTCAAAAGAGGCTATAAAAGACTTGACATTTTAAACTAACAATCTTATTTTGTTAGTACGAATGATAAAATATGTTTCAAGAAATATATTCTGCATATAAAAATAAAAACATCTGCATTAAACTCATTCATAAGCTCTCATTGTAATCACAATAGCTGCATTATATATATATATATATATATATATATATATATATATATATATA
>JAOUZG010050066.1:1215115-1234867 GCA_026289955.1 Argiope argentata | reverse complement strand
TTACGAAGAAAAATTAAAAGCTGTATTAATTTCTTTTCTGTAGATCAATTCCAGTTTTTTTAAATGAAAGATAAAATTTACATATGATTTTTCTTAAAAAGCTATATATATATATATATATATATATATATATGTGTGTGTGTGTGTGTGTGTGTGTGTGCGTGTGTGCGTGCGTGTGCGCTTTTGAGTGTGAAACTCATAACCATTAATTGCGATTAAACCATTTGATCGTTTTGGAGGCTTTTTAATTAACAATTAAAGTGGATGGGCACAATATTTAAAAAAGAAAAGAAAAGAAGGCTCACTGTCTTTTACAAAATGAAGTATTTCCTTTCCTCAACATGGTTTTCTTCGCACAGCCTGAAGTAGTTCAGGCTGTGCTCGCGCGCGGAGCAAAATGAGCTCCATTATGTCACTCCCATGCGTGTTGCCATCACATGGGACTAAATCTTTCTACCCTCTCACACACATATACAATTTGCGAAACTTAGGATTAAAAACATTTATTTCAAAAAAAATTAAAACAGTAAATTTTCCAGATTTTAATGCCTGGTTTAACGTCAAAATTGTCTTATGTATTAAAGTGAACTCCAAAGCATCCATGTGAATTACTTAGTAAATTTATTAATATATATATGCAAATTGTTAATTGACAGCACGTCATAACCACTCTACGGCTTGCATCTCCCCAGAAACCTTTTATTTTTTTACTCCTTTCAGTTTTTGGCCGACCTTTGATTTTAAAGTTCATTTTTCATAATAGTTTTTCAGTAGAATGGCTGTTACTTTTTTACGAGGGCGAAGAACAACAATTTATCATCTTTATTTTCGCTTTAAACAATGAAAACAGCAAAAAATTTTATTTTTAATATTTAGATAAAACAAAATCAGAAAGGGTTCTGTTAAATGCCAAACCATGTTTTTATTACGGTCGTGAGCAAGAAATTTTTATAGTTATCAAACATGTATGAATCGGACAATTTGCTTACATTCTTCTGACATTTTCTAAGGCATGGCCTATCGCATTTTTTGTGTGCTTCGGTCTTAAAATGCTAAATTATATGTTAAATGAAAAAAAAAATATTCAGGCTGCGTTAGTCTTTTTAGTAACTTTTTTAGGCATTCGGTCTGAATTTTTTGAAAAATTAAAGCTAATTCGGATCACTTCCAATTGGAATGCTGCCAGATGTTAAAGAAAATTAAACTTTTCGGAAAGGGACAGGATAAGAAACATGAATGACATCATATAAATTTACAGTTTTAAGCCTACTTTCTTCAGTATGGCATGCATAATATGAAATGAAAACAATTTGTCGTGTCAGAGTATGAACATTATAAAATTTTTAAATTTGATTCAGCCTATCCTCAAATTTTTGCCGTTATTATATGAAACATTTTTCAATGAAATACTTTCATTCCTTAAGTACAAAAAATTTACAGGATATTAATGCAATAATTATTATGAAGTTAAAGTTTTCGAATTTTTAAAAACACCTATAAATATGGAATTGCTACTGATATTTGTAAATCTACTCATGACTTTCATTTTAATTTTATCGAATTTTAACCACTTAACTGTTTTTCCCTTAAGCCATACGTGCCTCGATTTATTGAATTTTGATAGTTGTTAGCAAAAAATAAATAATTCGTAACGATTATATTATCAATAGTAAAATTACTTCAAATACATAGATAAGTCAAGTATTTAATGGATTTCCATTTGAATCGAAAAAAGAAAATATTCTCAAAAAAGAAGGAGTCACCACCTTATTAGATAGTAGCAGGTCTGACATCTTGCTCACACACGTCACTAACTCTTTTTATGGAATGGACTTCATTTATAGACAGATCGTAATTTAAAACTGGACCAGAGAACGATCGCCTCTAAACTAGTACCCCCAATGGTATTAGTTTCGACATGTATTACTTTGTGACGACAACAGATGTAACGTCCATCACTTACACACGGAAAGTATTCAGCTGTCGGTCCGAACTCGCTGTCCATGGGCCGCGAATCCAAATCCCTACCAATTAGGCTATCCTGACTTAATAATTACAAATGCTATAAGTGATTGATCAAAGAATTATACTAGTGTTGAATTTTCAACGCCAATTGAAGATTCAACGTCAACTCAGGCAAGGGAGAATGCGTGAATTTTCTATCCCAGTTGGGGTAACGCAATACGCATAAGAAATTTTTAATTTTCTTTATTTTGCATTTTTTTAAATTTGGAAGCCCTTCAAAGCGAATCGGAAAAATCGATTCATTAACAATGTTTAATTTTAAATGAGTCAAACTTTAAGAATAAACTCGTAATCGTTTGAAATAGTCGGTCAAAAACATGTTAAGCCTAACCTATTTGGAGTGAGGGAAACCCAAAATGAATTTGTTACTTATTTGGCGGTGGGAAAATGAAGATTTTTGGCGAGAATGTTAGTTTTAAATTAATTAATAAAAACACTAATATATCAATACCTTAAAAAAAACTGTATTAATATCAAATGTTATCCGTTACAAGTTTTTAAAAATCTGCTTGAACTTGTATGAATTAATAAATTATATTTTGTTAACTATTGAAAATTTGAACAAGATATATAAATATAATGGATAGTTGGAATTAATAGTAGGAATTGAATAACTCTGAATATTTCTCTATTTCTTTTACCGTTATTTATTATACATTATATTTTAAACTATCGTTTTGATTTAATTACAAGTACCTAGATCTTTTAAATATTTTCAATTTTCATGAGCAAGAATAGAGTAATTAATTACTTTGCACAAAATAAATGGTAATTCAAGGTAAAAATTTTTAAATAAAAAAAATATATATGTACATATGGCGCAGATAAATAACAATTAAGGTATTTCATATTTCCTGGCAATGCTGAGGGACTTATTTATATGAAAAATCTATCAATAAAATTTTCCATATCCAAATATGTAAAAAATATCCATTTAATTTATATGAAAAATACCCATACCGCATATATAATATATATAGGTAGTCCCTTCAATGCAATTTCGGTATTCATAACTCTCATCAAAATTAAATTCGTACCAATTACATTCTAGTAACCTAATTGCAACATGTTAAAATAGTAAAGTGACAAAATCTATTGGATGGCAATCACCGTTATACATTCCATTTGCATTGAATGATTGTGAACCTACGACGAGATAGCCTTTTCTGCCAAATTATTTTAAAGCGACATAAAAGAATCTTTCGTTTTCACATCATCTCAAATTCTCCATAAAGAACATGCTTCGAATTGTGTATCAACTTTCAGCGCGTCAAAAGAGCCTTTATTTCCTTTCATCCTCTCCTCAGAAGTGTTCCTGATCGAACTCAATGGATACTTCCAAAGTTCTCTTTTCATAGTGAAGCAGCGCTATCTACCGGTAGCTTTCGTCGAAAAGATGGCAGCGCCCCTTCAAACATTACATTGGCAAATAAAATCAAAATGTGAGCCTTATTATTTGAATGTAAATACTTTTAATATCAGTTTAGGAATGTAATAGAAGTTTTTTTTTCTAATTTTTCGGATGGTTTTTGATTCTATAGATCGTCAAATATTAAAATAACAATAAATATAAACAATGAAACATTCAATAGAATTAATTAATTAATTTTTTCCTTCCCCCTTTTTTTGGTTTTTATTTCATTTTTGAAACTTCTATTTTAATATTTGATACAATTTATGAGAACCAGAAGGCAATGAAATTTATATACTTTTGGAGAAGCTTAATAATTTGGGAAAATATATAACTTCATGCCATTCTAACAAAAGTTATCTTTATCAAAAATCACAGTTAAGAAGGGGATAGTTCTGATCCGAGGACAGGTGCCCCGAAAAACTACAGTTGAAATTGAAGTATTTAGAAAAATATCATCATTATAAAAAATAATAATAAATTCATAAAAAAGTATTTAAATAATTGAACTTTTAAGTTTGAAAGAAATTAAAATTTTGTAGTTATGAATACTTCCGTTCCTCTTTTAAAAGGAAAATAAAACGCTAAAAAGGTCTGATGGTGAATTCTTGCCATCAGAATCAGACATCTCCAGATTTAAAATAAGGTTCCAAAAAGATATACTTCTAATAGTTGATCTGATGACGACTTCTGGCCTTCGGAATCAGACTTTCCAGATTAGAAATCAGGTTCCATAAAGATATATTTCGAATAGTTGGTCTGATGATGATTTCCGGCCTTCAGAATCAGACTTCTCAAGATTCAAAATCAGGTTCCAAAAAGATATATTATGAATAGTTGGTCTGATGACGATTTCTGGCTTTGGGAATCAGATTTCTCCAGATTCGAAATCAGGCTCCATAAAGATATATTTCGAATAGTTGGTCTGATGGTAACTTCTGGCCTACAGAATCACACTTCTCCAGATTCGAACTCAGGTCCCATAAAGATATATTTCGAATAATTGGTCTGATGACGATTTCTGGCGTTTGGAATCAAACATCTCCAGATTTGAAACCACATTCCAAAATCAACAGCCAAATAGTGATGTTGGTACTTTTAAATTATAAAGTTTATTGTCAAACATTTTCTCCTTTTATAAACATGTTCTTTTTGACAAACACGATTATATGTTCAATGGCATAGGAATTAGTAAATCATCAATTTGTTTTTTAACCTATTTTTCAATTCCTACTATTAGCTCACACTCTCTCTTTATATATTTATTGTCCAAATTATCAAACATTGATAAAATACTGTTTATTTATCCACTCAAGTTCAAGTAAATTTTTAAAAACTTTTAGTAGATGACATGTGATGCTAGTACAATTTTTTCAAATATTAATTCATTAACTTTTATTTATTTATTAATTAAAAACTAACTTTCCCTCCAAAAATCTTCATTTATCTTCATTTTCCACCTCCTAATAAGAAACGAATACAATTTTTTTTCTCCCCAATCTTATGAAGTCAAGCATAAGATGTTTTCGGCCGATTATTTTAAAGGCTTCTGTTTATTTTCTTAAGATTTGATGTAATAAATATTAAACATTGTTCATTAATCGATTTCCTTCGGTTTCACTTTGAAGTACTTTCGAATCAAAATAATGCAGAATGAAGAAAATTAAAAATGTATAATCTGTATTGCGTTACGCCTACTGGCATAGAAAATTCATGCATTTGCCCTGCCTCGATTGACGTTGAAAATTCAACGCCAAATGAGTGTGTACTAATTGTGTTCTGAATCTGTTCTGATTTATTTTCAACGGATCCGAACTTGATTTTGTTTTGGCCAGGCATAATTTTTTCACCGACTATTTTCATTAATTGTAATTATTTAATAAAAAGTAACAAACATAAATTTTCTTTTTTGACCTAAGTATTAATTGAATAAAATTTTTTACATTGCTTGTTCATTTAATTTCCTCTGTAAATAAATAGCTGATTTTTTTCAAACTTATTCGTGTAAATATATCAATTTTTTTATTTATCAAAACTTTATTTTAACATTTTTAGCTTATAAGTCCACTTATTACAGAATTCTCTATCGAAATTTATACTCTGTTGCATATCTAGGGAGAAATTAAAGAATATAACTTGTGGTACTCGTAAAACAAATTCTGATTTTTCCAATCGTTCTTCGAAGCAACAGCGTTTCTTTTAAAATAATTTATCTTAATGAAATTCGCTCATTTGGAATTTTTTAAACCATAGATTGTAAAAACATATTTTAACTGAAACTGCAAAGTTTCAATAGTATCTACTTTTGTATACTGAACCAGGGCATTGAAACTTTTCTTGAATTAAACGATAATAATTCTTTATGGTGAGAGGAAAAATTTAATGTTTCATTCATTCGTTTTGAAAAGCTGTTATACAATTAGACACTTTATTAGAAACATCAAGTCTGTATATATAAAAATGGCTCTCGAAATGCGATGCTAAGCGCAAAACTGAAGAACGGCTCGACCGATCCGGCTAATTTTTTAAAAATATTTTCGTTAAGACACGAGGATGATTCTTATGGAGAGAAAAAATGAAAACACCGTGAGGAAATTGGTTAAACGACACTTTTCTTACTTTCTTACTTAAGAATCTTCATTTCCTTCCCCCCCCCCCCACCAACTGAGTAGGATAGCAGGAAGTAATAAATTATGATTTGTTTAGAAAGAAATACGCGAAGTCAGTTGGTATCCATTCATAGATAACGGGATGTTTAAAAAAGAAAGAAAATAGTTGCTTTTATTATTAGTCTGTATGGATATTCAATCTAATGCCTGCTCAAATTAAAGTCTGGGCAGGGAAGAAAAAAAAGAATAACAAAGGGAAAAAAGAATTTGTAGAAAGAAAAGTAGTGAAGAAAAAAAGGACAGAAAAAAAAGAAGGGTGTGTGTGTGTCACCATTATGTCCTCTGTGCGCGGCATTTTCGAAGCTGTTTTTAAACTTTCCAATCTCTTGAAAACCAATTGTGCCTTTATTTGTTTAGTGTGTTTACATTTATGAAAATTAGAATCTCATTATTCTATAAAAAACGTAGAATTTTAGACCTTTCCCTCCACCATTTAAGTAAAATATCAATTCCGGGACAATCATTGCTCGGATAGAAAGAGAAAGATGAGTAGTACAATAAACAGAGCATCTGAAGAAAATAATACTAAATAATGCTATAAATGAATTATATGATTATCAAAATTTGTTTGGTTTAAAAATATTTTGATGAAAAACCTGTTATGAGACACAGCTACATAAAATGTTAAATGAAAATTTTAGCGAGCACTAATACTGGTGAACGGACTGGTCGCCAAAGGCGGCTAGAAAAAAAATTATGACAAAAATCTGATTATTTTGAGGTTGATTATTATTCATGTATTGCAACATAATCTTTCAAAAAAAATATACGACGACCTTTTGTAACATTATCACATCCATTAAATCAATAATACTCAGGGTGTTTTGTTTGTTCTAAGCGCCACATCAACACATAAAATAGCCACAAAAAACCGCCAAGAAAACTTTCATTTGGTGGTGAAACCAAAACCAAAACTAATTTCATCTCTCTGCTCACCAGGCCTGCAACGTAAGTTCCACGCACCAATCACAAGTTTCAAACGACCTTTTCCCGGATCGACTCTCCCCTCCATCCCTTGGAACACCCTCTCCGGAAGCTCAGAACGATCTTGTCAGATGCACATTGAGCCTCCTCAGAACAGGAAGCAAAGAGGGCCAGCTCCCGAGATGGGTGAAGGTGGCTTCCGCGTTGGCTCCCTTTTGTTAACAGGTGATTCCTATTATGTAGAGGACGTTTAATCTTTCGCTCGCTTGTTGTTGTTGTTGCTGTTGCTACTATAAAAGAACTTTAGACAGAAGATTCCTCTCTTGCTTTTGAGAAGTTGGCGAGATTTTTTGGCGTGATCAGAAATTCAAGGTAATTTTTTTCCGATATAACTGAATTCCATATAAGATAATAATTTATATACATTGGAACTAGAAGAGACGAGATAGTGTACATAAGGATTATAAATAAAATTAAAATATAAAGCGAAACATTTATTGACAAGAATTTTATATTTTATCGAATTAATTGTTCGAAATTTTTTTTCGCCACTTCGATATATTTTTTTCTAATTTATATTTTTAGAATACAAATACAACTTAAATCTTCTGGAGATATATTTATGATACAGTTTTCGAAAACTTGGATTTTAACTTTTTGAATTTTAAAGATAATAATATATGCTTATTTTATTATTCTATTTAATATACACTTTGAACATTTTTTCTTCTAATTCGAAAACTTATTTTAATTTAATGAAATTAAAAACAAGTTTTCGTTTAAAACGGTATTTTAGTGTTGTATGATTATATTTGTTATTCAAACTGTTGAATATAACTTTGTTAGAATACTTATAAAATGTATTTTTGATCTATATGGAGAAAATGAATCGAATTTACTGTAGATAATATATTTATATATTATCTTCTGAAATTTCTTGAAGCGTCATTCGAAAATTTGTTTTTAATTTAATGAAATATAACTTTGTTAGATGAGTTATAAAAACTATATTTGATCTATATGTAGAAAAACGAAACGAATTTACTGTAGGTGATATTTATATTATATTATCTTCTGGAATTTTTTGAAGCATTATTCGAAAACTTGTCTTTAATTTGATGAAATTTAAAGAAGATTTCATTTAAAACGTTATTTTAGTGTAGCATAAATCTATATGCTTTTCAAGCTGTTGAATATAACTTTGTTAGATTACATATGAAATGCATATTTGATCAATATGGAGAAAAACGAACCGAATTTACTGTAGGTAATACGTTTAGTTATTATCTTCTGAAATTTCTTGAAGTTTCATTCGAAAAATGTGGAGATTATTTGTGTATCGTTCGGAATCCCAAACAGACGATTATTTTAAGTTAATTGGTAATCGTGGTAATGATGTGTGTTTTTTAAATTAGTAAAAGTAGAATAATTATCTGAATAATTGTTTTGAGCATTTCAATTTTAAGTACAAAAAGGAGAATAACAGTAATATTATAAATAATTTAAGTGATTCATTATTTTTATATTTTATTCGATTAATTATTTAATATTCAGCATTAATTAATGATATAAAGAATTATTAAGTTAAAATATAATTAATTATTTTATGAACTAATATTAAACATTAAAATATTATTTAAAAAATAAGAATTAAAATATTTTAAGTATAACATTTTAGAGTTATTTTCTGAAGTAATTGAAAAAGTATGTTATTTATTTTCGCATGTTGTAATACATTGACGTGAGAATTATTCCATGGGTTAAATAAAATATTTCTGTGTTGTATTTTGAAATTCAAATTTTAGGAGAGATTTCAAAAAAAAGAAAGAACAGGGTGCAATTTTGGATAGGTGTTTTTATTTTTTCATTCCATAAGCGTCTAAAAAGACTCCGTATTCGCATTCAATGGAATTAGCTAAATTTATTTACTGACTAGTAAATATATGAGAACATCATGGTATTAATAAGAAAGCAACTTTTTTTAGCCATTTGAGTTTGCAAACAGTATTTTATTAATGAAATTTAGTATTTTACTCAAAAATTCAGTATTTTGAAAAAAATATTTTTTATAGAGATATATAGTAAAATGTTTTAATTCTGTCAAGAATGAAAGTATTTGTTTTAAGATTTTTAAATATAGATTTAGGAAACTCATAGAATGGTTTCTTTTAATCAAATTTTTAAGAAATTCTTCTAAGCCTATAGTTATCAATAATTTTTTTTATCAAACTCTAATTGATGTTGTTGATTACAAGAATAATCAGTAAGCTTTCAAAATATAATAGAACACTTTGCGAAGTATTAATACAAATTATTTATAGTTTAAATTTTTTGGAAGAAATATGTAGGGAATTTTATTTACAAAACGAAAGTGGAAATTAATTAGTGAATTTATTTATGTTTCATATATTACTTATGGAAGAATAATTTAATTGAAAATTAAGTTAATTCGAAGTAAAAAAAGCAATTGTAAAAACATATATATATATATTTAAATTCGTTCATTAAAGAAGTAGAACTACTTGATAAAAGCACGATAGAGAAAACTTAAGAAACCCATTTAAAAGGATTAATCAATTTATAAGCGTAAACTTTTATACAAATATTATTTTCAATGAATACTCTTTGAAAATTTGAAAATAAAGGAAGCTTTCTGTTGAAAAAAAAATTCTTGTTAAATATGAATTTTAACGATTATAATCTGACGTGTTTGAAATGAACAGCATAACTGATGTTAACTTTCATTTCAAAATATTTAATGTATATTATTATGTTGTTTTATCAGTATTTTTATCATTGTTATTAAAGGTTATTTTCTAATGCGGTTATAAAATCGTTTGGTACTTTCAATTAAAAATATGAATTTAAAACTTTGCGCGTTAACTTATTTCTCTCGCAAATTTTGTGACTTAGTACTTGAAATAAAGTAATCGGGATATGAATTAAAAATATTATATCGAACAAATATTTGTCCAAAATTTTGAGCGAATTTTTCTTTATATAAAATAAAAAACACTTCGCACATTTTTCTCAATTTTTTTTCTCTTTTTATGTTGAAAAAATTTTAAACTAAAAAAACTGAATAAATAAATAAATATAAGTAAATAAATAAATAAAATAATAAATAAACTGAAAATAGAAAATTTTATAAAAATAAAAAAAATATGTATTTAATCTATTTGATAAGTGATCAAATTCGAATGCATTCAAGCACCAACTCTTGAAAAATAAATTAGATTTGATACATTTATAATATTTATTTCATCGAGTTTTGATTAAAATCTAGCGCTGAGAGAAAAAAAAAAACATGATATTTTTTGTTTACGTTTCTTATTAAAATGATCGAACTTCAAATTTAAATGTGTTTTCAAAATTCAGATACAAAAATAGAATAAATTTATTCAATTTTTAGAAGGCACATCATTAAAATGTAGGCGCAATATGTTAAGAAATCAGGCAAATAAAATCTCTGAATCGGAAAATACGCTACAGTTAATTTTAAGCGAAGGAGAATATTCTCTTCGAAAATTAGCGAGGGGTGTAACCTAGAGTCGGAAAATGAGGAGTCTTGATTTATTTGAAATATTTCCGCATATTTTACGAAAACGAATATTTAAAATGAAAACTCAGTGACGCAAGCAATTTTAAAATCTTCACTGACGTTAAAATATTTTATAGCTTTTGGTTGAATTTCAGACTCTAACGAGAACAGCGATAAATTCACGATATCTCGTTTTAACTTTTACGATATTTTTGGGTTTCATTAAATAATAGTGACTTTACTCTTGAAATAGTTATTTCTAGCAAGCTGCTATTTTATTTTTTATCGAACTCGATTTTATATTTCGAATAATCTTGATTTGATAATTTTATGGTTCTTTCATATCCCTTGTATATTTTTACCAATGCCTTTTAAGTTTTACGATTGCTATGTATAAATAGTATACTATTCGAGATATAAAATGAGAGTTGCTTTTTTTCACTTTTTATAATCTATACAAATAAAAATGAATCGCCAAATAAGTTTCTAAAAGCAAAACTCGAGAATGGTTCAATAAATTCCGCTATTTTTTTTTAAAAAAAATATTTTGTTAAGGCACGAGAAAGGGTTTTTTAGAGAGAAAAATAACAAAAAAGACATTTTTCTTTTCTTACTTTCCAGCCAAAAATCTTCATTGCCGTACCGACAAATAAATAAGACTTCAGTCCAGGGAACTTTCAAATGATTTTTTTGTAATTTTCACCTTAACAATTTGTAATTTTACCGGCATTAAGAGTAACACTATAGGAGATGACCCACAAAAGTTTAAAGCGTTATATTGATTTATTTATGACTCCGGGAGGTTAACATAATATAATATTAGCGATAAATAACTCTAATGAAAAATGTTCCATGCGCACTAATTTTGTTCGAAAAGACTCCAATTTTTATTATTACTTACTCTAACCCTTTTGAAACAAAAATTGGTATTAATCTTGAAGTTTGAGTAAGAAATATAAAAATTAACCAAAGCAATAACTCAAAACTACTTAAACTTTCAAAAAAAAATCTTAAAAAAAATAGTTTTATATTATTAGATTGGTTAATTTTGATATTTTATACTTAAACTTCAAGTTTAATCCCAATTTTTATTTCAAAAAGGTTAGAGTAAGAAATAATAATAAAAAAATTGGAGTGCTTTCGAAAAAAGTTGGAGCTCATGGAACATTTTTCATTAGAGTTATTTATCGCTAATATTATATTATGTTAATCTCCCGAACTCATAAATAAATTAACATAATACTTTACAATTTTGTGTATCATTTTCTATAGTGTTACTCTTAATGCCAGTAAAATTTTAAATTTCTAAGGTAAAAATTCCAAAAAGTCATTTCAAAGGTCCCTTGTCCCTTAATGAGGTTAGGTTTAACATATTTTCGACCGATTTTTTAAACGATTCTATTTATTTTAACGGCTGATGCATTTAAAATTAAACACTGTTAAATAACCTATCTTTTGAATTCATTCTGAAGTACTTTTGAATTAAAATAAAACAAAAGAAAGAAAATTAAAAATTTATATCTGTACCGTATATCGTTACCCCAACTAGCGTAGAAAAATCACGCATTTGTGGTGCCTCGATTGCCATTGAAAATTCAAGCATATTCAGTGTTTTGTAATTATTGACAAGTTATTTTCCCTTTTTCTTAAAAGTTTAAAAAATATGTGTATAATACTGCTGTAAATATCTCAATCTCGATCGATAAATAAATAAAACAGACTTAACTTAATTTTAAATATATTCGGATTCGGTTTGCTGTTTTGCTTTATTTCAGTTACACACTGAAAATAAATTGTTTTTAGGTTAATTGTGAGCTTTTCTATGCGTACGTAGTCGCGGATAAAAGTCAGTTTAAAAAACAAAAATATGAAAAATATTGGGAGTTGATAATAAGTTTAATGCAATTAAATACCAATCAAATTTACACTTTACAAGAAAGATTTGTTAGAATAATATTTCTATAATCCTATTTTAAGGGCTTGACAAATACCTTATGGAATACTATTAATTAAGAAAAACTCTTCTAAAGCTTCTAATTAGCTCAGGACACTGATTGAGCTTTCTCATTTATAATCAGAACTAAGACTCCCTGCTGACATTAAATGTAGAAATAATTACCAGCGTTTCGGTAATTCTATTTTGCCGCAATAAAATCTGCACATTTCTTTATATGTTTAAACTCTAATTAAAAGATAATTAGAGTTTTTTTCCGAAGTTGTTTGTTGATTTAAGTTTATAATTAAAAAAATGTCGGAATCGCTTTATATTTTGAGCTTTTTTTCGTTTATTTGTAATTCATTACTTCGGAATTTAAAAAGTTTTTCGAAAATCAAAGGCAAAATTATTGAGGTTTAAATATATTTTTAGAAAATAAATATCTAAAACAAAGAATAGTTATGCGATATTAAGATAATAAAATTAAAAAAGAAAATACTAGAATCGATAGATACTATCCAATTAAATTCACGCCCAGATGATTGTTTATAATTAATCTGAAAAATTCTGAAAATACGTCTTAGTGACGCAAAATAATCTTTCCAGGGTAATTGGAAATATTTTTCGTAGATTTCGTAGAAAACGAAAGCTCTCAAACGAAAAGGTTCTTACGAAGAAGATATTGTTATGAATTCTAAAGTGATGCTAAGATATTTTATTGCTTTTTCTTAGAATTTAGAATTGGTTCTGACGTCAGCAAATTTCATATTTGCGTATCTTTTTCGTTTGGTAAAAATAAAGGAAAAGTTTAATTTCCGGAATGTTTGTTTCCTAATAAGCTGATATTTGCTGCAGAGTTAATAGGATTACGGATCATTTAGCTGATCTAAAAGAAGAATATTCATAAATTTTATGCAAGGGAATTTTAATCTTTTGACCTTTGTAATATTTCATAAGTTTCGACAAATATTACATTTTAATTTTGTTGTATTTAGAATTTCTGTTGACACTTTTATTTTTGCTAATTTTAGGAGAGTCGTTGTAATTAACTTGTAAGCTTATCATTTATTTTTATTTACTGTATACATTCTTCAAATAAATGAATGTCGGTTTTAATTACAATTTATATATCACTTAATAATTTTTTCTAATGCCTGAATTTAATTTATCAGTAAATTATTATTTATTTTATTTAATGAATGAAAACGAACTATTTTGAAGTGATCTGAGATTGTTGAATTGATCAGGTCATCAATTCAAGTTTGTATTAACCAGTTAAATTGACCAGGACCGTTTTCAAACATATTACTTTAACCAGTGAGCTAATTCAAAACAGTTATTTTTTCTCAGTATTTTTGACATTACTTAACAATTTACTTAAAATACGATGAGAATAAAACATGTTATATATATACTGAATTTTAATCAAGTTTAAATGTTTAGGATTCCGTCAGGAATATTTTTTTATCTTTTAATTTTTTTATACAAAATATACCATGAAAAAAAATAATATATTTGTGAAAAGTTTGCTTCTTAATATTTTGACGTATTTATACGATTAATCTGTTTACAAATTTTAAAAAAAAAATTAATCGATTGTATCTGTTTATGCAGACGATAAATTATAAACAGAATGAAAAATTTTAGATTTTAGCTTAATCTTCTGAAAAAGCTTTGTCAGACAGTAAATATATAGTAGAATACGAAGTCTGATAAAAAATGCAACGACTAGTTAAATATATTTTAGATAATTCTTATAATGTTAGATCACATTTCTCAATACAATTTTTTGAAACTTGTTAATAGTTGTATTTAGGCTTATTTTTAAAAGTTAGTACATATCATAATTCTAAAAGGTAATGGAATAATATAAATAAAATTCCTTATATAATATGGATATACAATTTGTTGATTTGTAAAAAATTTCCGATTAAATAATTCAAAGGAAATAAAACTAAATGCATCATGTTTTCATTTCTTTTTATTATAAAGCTAAACAGATAATGAGAAAGTTTATAAAAAGAAAATTCACTAAAAGTTGATTAAAAATATAACAAGATTTATTGAATATTCTTCAATTTAATATCTATTTATCGACTTAGGAGTGCATATTTATTTATATTCATTTGTTTCATTTTTATATCAATAAATATATTTTTGTTGATTTTTTCAACAAAAAATATATTTATTTTTCATTGAATATTTATTTTATTAGAGAAAAAGGAAAAATTTTGTTTCATAATTGGATACAAATTTACGAGTCATTATTTCTAGTTTTAAAATACATGGATTTGATATAGTAGTAAATTTCCCTAATTATTACAAAAACGAATGAATCTGTGGTAATTAACCAATTAATTTTAAACTCAAATGAATACCCTAATTCAACTCAAAATTTCTGATAATGCTACAATTTGATTCATTCTTTGCATTATTTCAAATTTTTAACTGCCGGCCTCCTGGCACAGAGGTAGCGTGTCTTCTGGACTTCCCGGATTCGAGTCCCAGTTAGGACAAGGTTGTTCTTTTTTTATTATATATGTGAGTAGTATGAATGTACCTCCCTCCCATAAAAAGGGGTTGTGGAAGCGAATGTGCAACATGAATTAGCTCAATTCATACTCTTGGCCGTTGCTGGCGCTACTGATAAATAAGAGATGCTCATTCGGCTTAAAATCGGTGGCGACCATCAGTACGCTTGTTCATGTCATGTACCATTTGTAACAATGACAAAATATTTAATTAGATTAATTGAAAATAAAATTTTCGGATGAAGACGATCTATATGAAATAATTTATTTATTCTTAAACTAGATGATTTTGGGAAAAGGTTTTTTTTTCAAGGGCTTTTGTTTTTATTTGAAATCCCATGACTGACTTGCAAAGCATCAAAAATTTATCCTATGGTAATCAAACCCCTCTTAAAAATTTCAAAAACTTCGTGATTTTTATATCTGATAATACTTTTTTCTAATCTCATATCTCTGATAACTCCAGAAACGTATTTTGTGAATGACGTTATAGTGTTGAATATAAAATCAGAAATGATGTATAGAGATAAAACAAAAGCTTGCACAGCCCCTTTTTACAGGAGGGCACAGCAACACATCTCACAGATAGCTCACAGAAAAACAACCATGTCCGAACCGGGACTCGAACACGGGACTTCCAGAACACGAGACCTACGCGCTATCTCTATGCCAGAAAGCAAGCAAGAGATAAGTTTTTCATCATAACTACTCATTTATTTAATTACATCCCCTTGCCAGAATTTTCATCATCAAACAGTCAACCTCGCTTTGTCTAGGCATCAGGGTTTAACTGAATGAGCATTGTCACAACAACATTAATTAAAGCTGGGAATGACCCTAAAGTCCTTGATCGAAATGCTAACCGTATTCACGAGCCATAAAACGAACCCTTCCCAGGAATGTAAGTGTACTGCATCAAAGTAAAGGTAACGCAAATCCACATTCAATCATATCTCTCATCTAAAATTTTTATTATAAAAGAACCAGCCCTGTCTTGCTTAGGCACAAATTTTTGATAAATCGGTTGTCGCCGTAACAACATAAATAGGAACTGAGAATTGAACTGATTAAATTGTTGAAATACCAATCTTTTTCAACAGCCACGATGATTGGCTAACAAAGCATTAAAATTTTATTTTGTGATTGGCAACCACTTTAGCTTGTATAGGCATTAGGGATTTAACTGAATGAGCCTCATCACAACGCCATTATTTGAAACTCCGAATGACTATGTAAGTTCCTTACCGAAATAATAACCATATTCACGAGCCAGGATACAAGTCTTTCCCTATAAGGTACTTGGCACCTCATCAAAGTAGAGGTAACTCAACCCCACATTTAATCCTATCTCTTCGTTAAAAGTTTTTCTATAAAAGAGCCAGGCTCAGGTTTTTGACTGTCGTCTTCCCAATATGAATTGGAATTAAGAATTGAATTAATTAGATTGTTGAAATAACAATCTTATTCTCCACCCACGATCCAAATCTTTCCGTGGGAGGTACTCTACTTCATGAAAGATGAATTAATATGGCCCAATAATGAATCACACTCATGGACCTAAACTATGAACAGGAAAGGGTTAACCTCATCTTGATTAAGGAAAGAGGATTTAATCAAACGATTATCATCGTGACAACATAAATGGAAACTAGGAATAAATGTAAACATTAATGGTTTTCACCAGTCACGGCAGAAGACATCCTATATGAGAATGCTGTGCTAGTGACACTCTGCTTATCTATACGTTGTTGTTGTTGTTGTTACTTATAGCACTTGCCATGGACAAGCCTCGCTGATACATCAGCAGAATTTAAGCCGGAAATATACATCTCTTGTTTTACAAGTAGCGCCATCTAGGGCCAAGAGTACGACTTAGCTACACACACGTCACAACCCTTTTTAGGGGGCGGACTACATTCATGCAAATTCATTCATACATCTCAGATCGTAATTTAATCCTGGAACAGGGAACGATCACCCCTGGCCCAGTACCCCCAGTGATATTACTCTCGATAGGGAGGACATTGCGACCTCGAACAGATTTAACGAGCGCCAATCGCCAAACACTAGGGGATTGTTTTGGCCGGTGAGCTTCCGAACCCATAACCTAAGGAGTACGAGTCCAACGCTCTACTAACCAGGCCATCCCGGCCCACGTAAAAACGTATCTATACGTAAAAACGTCATCAATACAATAATTGTATTGATTGTACAATATATATTTATATATTGTACAATCCAAAAACATTAAGGGATTCGAATTAAATTTATATGTAATTAAATACAAAGCACACTCTTTTCTTTTAAGAGACGCTTTTTTAAAAATAATACTCTCCAGTAGTGATTTTAGGAGGAATTTTAAAATGTTATATATTTTTCATCTATATTGATAATTTTTTTTCTAAATTTCAAAGTTTCTGTCATATCAAAACATATTGTTTTAGGAATGAGGTAGAAAAAAATCCGAATTGAAATTTTATTATCTGCACGAGCATTTCAAAAAATCAGCTTTTTATAGCTCTTTTCCATCGCATTTACAAAAGTTCTGATTTTAAAAAATAAGTTAATGACTACAGCAAATAAAACCTAGAAAAGTGTCATTTTCAGTACGTGATTATATGAAATGACATAAATAGGAAATGTGATCTTTTTTTTTCAAACAATAAATGCGAGACAATTATTTGTAGATCGTTGGCAATAGTAAAGTGACTCATTCAAAGAAACAATTAAAATGAATAAAATTAATTTAACTTGCACGAGCACGTGGTGCTTGTCCGTTCCAAAAATGATGCTCTGGCATGATACATTGAAATATGCATAGAAGATTTCATTTTAATCTTTATTTATAGCTGTTGTAGAGATTTGTCTTTCTGAATATGAAAATTTATCAAAATTAGTTTCAATTATTTCTTTGAATAGAAATACGCCAAATACATACTTATAAAGACTATCAGACATTCAGAAATTTGTTACATCGTTTTTATTAAAATTCCCAGCACAATAATTTAGGTAAATGATGAGAAATAATTCTCCAGTTTTTAAAAGCTAAGCTCTCTGATTATTGGAATAAAAGATTGCTCCTTTTTCTGTCACCCTTTTGCTATTTAACTTGTAAATCACTCAGAAATATATGAGTTAGATCTGCTGTACCTTAAATGTAGCAATACGTTTTGGAACAAAAACAGAAGCAAACCAAACAAACAGATAAAATATACCGACGCCTTCGTTTCCTTTATCACGAACAAATGACACTTCATTTTCATTGTAACTCTCCTTGTAAATCTTCACACTCTCCTTTTGTGAATTTTTAGTCGTAGTAATAAATCCTGCTAAGATTGTAATAAAAAAAACTGGATGTAGCCTTTTACAGATGCCATATATGTATTTATTTATAGAATTGAAGACAGTAGAATAGATTTGATGGCCTTGTTTTCAGTCTGTGCTTATTTGCTTTCTTATTCCAACTACTTGAATTGGTGATATATGTCACATCAATCAACGCATATATTCACATATTTCCGACAATTGTTTGCTTTTCACAAGCGTTCCCAGCTTATTTTTGTTCTAGGTAAAGATATATGTAATAAGTGCTAAAAATTGTCATACATGGATTAATAGACGTTGCCTTGATAAAATATTTTAAATCGAAACAACTTCTTTTGTCGGTAAAATGTTCTTATTGCAACTGTTTGAATTGATGATATATGTCACATCAATCAACACATATATTCTGAAAGAACATTATTCACATATTTCCGACAATTGTTTGCTTTTCACAAGTGCCCCCCTGTTTATTTTTGTTCTATATAAGAAAGATATAGGTAATAAGTGCTAATGAGAGTCATACATGGATTAATAGATGCTGCCCTTATAAAATATTTTAAATCAAAACAAATTCTTTGTAGGATAATTTTTTAATAGAAATTAAATAAAAATTAAATTTTTCTTTTGCTTATAAATATAGGGAGATTAAAATTAAACTGATAATATTCAGAGATTCAACTAAGATCAAAAGTACGACTTTGGTATTCATTCATTACAACCTTTTTTACGGGGCGGACTTCATTCATGCATTTCATTCACACTTCTACATATCTTAATTTAGAATTGAATCAGAGAATTAACACCTTTCAATCAGTATCCCCAATGGTATTACTTTCACCATGGAGGACTTTGTCACCAGGACAGATTTAAGTGTGAGCCAGTCACTGCATATACCAAGAGTCTTCGGTTCTCGAGGTTCGAACTCTTAAACTAAGCTAGTTCAACACCATCTCAAACAAACTATCTCAGTTTAGAACAAAATTAATCTATACAACTTGATTTTGCTTTGCAATTTCTAGACAGAATGTAAGTTGACGAGTACTGGCCCTCGTGTGTCTTATCGGTCTACGAGACTTATTTTAACTTAGAGGATGTTGTTCAAACACAGAACTGATGCTTCTCTCGATCCTTATGCCGAGCAATAATAGTCAATACATTCACCATATATCAAGACATGATGATTCAATTAGAATTTCATTGTTAGCCTGTACTTTGAATGTCACAATAAGCGGGTCAATTAAGTATATAGACAAGCATTTACTGCGACTATTGAGATTGCAAGATTACTCTACACGTCCTGGTTTTGAATTACATTTTTGGGACGATGCAAATGAATGCGAACAGGTCACTTAATGATTTATGGTCAATATTTAGCTCATTTTAACTTATAT
>JAOUZG010050066.1:1192405-1211986 GCA_026289955.1 Argiope argentata | reverse complement strand
TTGAAAGAGAAGTTATCTTATAAATTATCAAATGTTTCCTTCATTATAATTAAGCAATGCTGAGAGACCGAGTTATCTTCACTCTAATGACGGATCCTATGACTTACCAGAAGAATTACATTGTCACTCCTAGATTTTTGCCAAGGTTACTAAATTTACTTTCTTAAAATGATACTTAAAACATTTCTGTAGTCTTGTTGTTTGCACTGCCTGTAGTTTAACAGTGTTGGGGAAGTGAACCAAAGGTTATATCATTAAAAGAAGTTAAAAATTATATAATTAAATGAAGTTAAAATTAATCGAAATCCCAAAAACACAAGAGAAAGAAAGAATTGTGAAAGAAGAAAACATTCTACTCATCAATACCACAAACTTATTGTAATTTTTTTTGGAAAGGTATTCAATATATAAACATTAAATGTTTAAAAATCACAAACTGCAAAGTTTAAGATAAATTTTACAGGTTTTTTATCTTTAAAAAGTCAACTATTTTCATAACATTTTGTATGATAAGTAAAGTTTCATTGTGAAAGTTGAAGAAGAAAAAATGGTCCTTCTTCCCCTCATGTGAATTATTATACCTTAATTATTCGCTTGTATACAATCGAGTGAGTTTATCAAAAAAAAAAAAAAAGTTTGGCACTCGTTTTTGCAAAAACTTTATGGCAACAGGCATTCCAAATTTTAGTTTTTGATAAAAATTCCATAAATCACGTTGGATTTCTTTCATTTTCAACATTACATTATTTTCGTTAGATGTGTCACAAAGAGAAAATTCACTATCTGATTCATTTCTACTATTACGTTCATTTCCCTGATTTTCCTTTCATTTATAAGCCCACTCCCACTGCTATTTCGATTTGATTTAGAAGTACTAGGAAGGGTTTAGCCTTTTCCCATCAAACGTAATTGTTATGGATTCTTCAAGAAAGTATAGGTGTTTCGAGAAAAACATCAGGTGGCATTCTTCAGTTTGCAAATATAAGGATTTGTTCGAGGATATCATCATCATCATCATTGCTCAATATGTTTGAACGTTTAGATTTCTACAAATGCCGACAACTGATGTTTGTTCTCAGTAGAAATATCACGCCTTTCAAATGTGTTTTCTTACTCACCATAGTATAAACTGCACCATTCTTCTATTAATATTATATACTTCAAATGTATTTTTTCTACCTCTAGTATGGTAAATAAAATATGCAAAATACAGCAAATTCCAACATAGTATCATTATAATTGATATATATAGCTTTCCATTTTGGTCTTCATACATTGTGGTATCCCTGCTACTTATATAACAAAAACGAAAACCACAGAATTTGAAATAATATATATTTTACCACCGCTAGCACTCGCCAAAGGAGAAAACATTGGCGACGATTGACGAGGAGCTTCCCGCCAGCCGAATTTATTTTGCGAGGGGAATATTCTGGAAGCCCCGAGATCGTTAACGATGCGTCGCGTTGCTTCTAGGCGTTCGTTCGCTCAGCTACATAATTGACGGGATGCCGCAATTGGCAGTTCCTCTCGAAGGAGTAGAGACTCATCGTACGAGCTGATTACTTTTCTCGCTTGTTATTAGCGAACTGTGTTTACGTTTGCTGTTAACGTTGTATAATTGAGCACGCTGTGAATTTAATGTTTGCTGTCCTATACGATATCTGTTTTGCGGTCTGTGTTTATTGTGCGTAAGGATTACATTTACGCTGTAAGTGACTGTTGACTGTTGGATTGTTTTTATCTGGAGTTTTACTTTATCAAGTCATCCTGTAAATATCTGCGCATAACTGTAAATAAATATGTTTGTGTTGCCCTCGAATAAAGTCCATTTAATCCATACCCAGTACGTAAAAGCCTATATCTATCTATCTATCTAAATACACATATACACACACAAATATATATATATATATATATATATATATATATATATATATATATATAATGAAGTGGCAAAAGTCATGGGATAGCAATATGCAAATATACAGATGGAAGTAGTATCGCTGCGAAAAAGTATAAATGCGCAATTCGTTTTCCAGAGTTTTCGTTTGTGTTCAAGTTATTCATGTGAACAGGTTTTTCGTGATTTATGGCGGCACGACGAGAATTAACAGACTTTGAACGTGGAATGTTAGTTGGAGCTAGGCGCATCGGTCATTCCATTGCGGATATCGTTAGTGAATTTGACATTCAGAGATCCACAGTATCAAGAGTGTGCCGAGAGTATGAAATTTCAGGCATCCCATCCCATCATGGACAGCACAGTGGGCGACCACCTGCACTTAACGACCGAGACCGCCGACGTCTGTGTAGAATGATCAATGTTAATAGACACTGAACACTTCGTCAAATAACTGCAGGAATCAATGTGGGACATACGAGGGACCGATAGGACTGTGTGGCGAAATTTGTCTTCCTTGGGCTATGACAGTAGAAGACCGACTCGAGTGCCTTTACTGACAGCACGACATCGCCAGCAGCGACTCTCCTGGGCTCGTGAGCATATCGAGTGGTCCCTAGATCAGTGGAAAACAGTGGCGTGGTCAGATGAGTCATGATTTCAGTTGTTACGAGCTGATGGTAGAGTTCGAGTGTGGCGCAGACCCCACGAAGCCATGGACCCAAACTGTCAGCAAGGCACTGTTCAAGCTGGTGATGGCTGCATAATGGTGTGGGCTGTTTTTACATGGCATGGACTCGGTCCTCTGGTGCAACTGAACCGATCATTGACTGGAAATGGTTATGTTCAGCTGCTTGCAGATCACTTGCAGCCATTCATGGATTTCACGTACCCACACAACGATGGGATTTTTATGGATGACAATGCGCCATGTCATCGGGCCAGAACTGTTCTCGATTGGTTTGAAGAACATTCCGGACTATTCCAGCGCATGATCTGGCCACCTAGATTGATCGGTATGAATCTCATCGAGCATTTATGGGACATCATCGAAAGGTCATTTCGTGCCCAAACTCCTACACCATCCACACTTTCACAATTATGGACGTTTATACAGAGAGCATGGCTCAATATTCCTGCAGAGGACTTCGAACGACATGTGGACTCCATGACACGTCAAGTTGTTGCACTTCGTCGGGCTAAAGGAGGACATGATATTAACAGTCATCCCATGACTTTTGTCACTTCAGTGCATATTATATAATGTTTAAAATATACTGACTATTGATATCTTCTTGGCTTCTTGTTTTCTATTGCTAATATTTGTTTATTTATTATTGGATATCGTTTTTTGTTTATTTTTTTATTTCTTCTTTTTAGAATTTCATTATTTTGGGTCTATTTTTGATTGTCATTTGTTCTTATATTCTTAAATTACGATGCATGTCTTATACTTTGGAACGTGGGATTTTTCGGGTCATATAATTATCAATTTTTTTCGGCAATAGTCAAACCCTTCACAGAAAAAAAAATCCACTTTTTATTGAAATCCCTGCCTGATGGCGTCCCTTGAGAAAGTTTTCACATCGGGATTCGTTTCTTACTGGTTTTATTTTAGGTTATTTCATACTTTCATTATAGTTTTTTTTCTCATTTTTCTTTCTTTTGCTTTGGTATAAGAAATTATATAAGAATTCTGGAAAATGAGAACATATTAGGATGCTAACGTAGTCCCATTCTTAAACAGATTTCCTTCGCAATTTTGTCAAGCTGAATAATTAATCAGATTTTTAACATGAATTCTAGATCTACAAGTGAATCTGAAATGAAATTTTACGTGCATTTAATCAGCATAAGTTGTTAGTATTTGCATATGAATGAATGTCTTGAACGAAATCAGCTAAATGGCTACTAAAAATATTTCTTCACCAAATTGAAAATAAAATTGACAATTAAAATTTATAAAGAACATAAAAGCATTTAAAAATTGCAAAAAGTAATCGTTAGATGCGCTCTCGATGAAATCATTTGTACTTTTATTGTTTGGTTCAGGAACCTGATTGAATGTTTAATTGCATTTTTTAGGCTCAGGGGACAAACTTGATCAAGCTACACCAAACACATATTAATTGAAAGTACTAGTCTTAAAACCATATTGATAAAAAAAAGTTCAGCACAGGAGTTCAGTTTGAAAGGAGAAAATAAAAATAAAAAGATAAGATGCAATGAAAAATAATATTCATGAAATCAATATTATAAACCACTTGTTAAACTTTGGTATTTTATGATTCTCCTAGTACATCTGTAAAATAAGGATAATCCTTCAAGAAATATTTTTTAATTAATTTATATTTAGAGTATTTTTGTAAGATATGACGGATTTGTATCTAATTGAAATAGCTGTTTATGAATGAAATACATATGAGTTAAGCTGTACTTTTAGCATGATACTCTGTAATAACAAATCCTATATACGTTCGCATATAAAGAGTCAATTTTGTTTAGAACACTAGTCCTGGAAAGAAACAAAGTTTTTTTTTTAAATATTAGAGCTAACTATTTTTTCTTCAGCACTCAATTTTGATTTATAGGAATACCCCGATTAACACATTAAAGAATGCTCACGAGTTTTCTCTTGTTTCACATCTCAAGTTATGTTTTGATGCGGTCCTTAATGTGTTGAGTGGCTTCACAGAAAAATCAATTCGATTATTTCCAACAACGAGAGTATTGTTTCTAAATCTTTCTTTCAGACATTCAAATAAAGGTGTTATCTCAAAGATAGACTTGCATGACACCAATGAGCAATAGTTACAAATATAATCTGCAGCTAGGATTTAGCACTTTGATGAGTCTGACATGTGACATTTGGCGAGTTTCTTGGCGATTAATTTCTGCCATACACTGGCGATATGTCTGAAAACTGAATTTGCCTTTAAGAGGCATTATAACCACCAACTGAAACCTAAATTTGATAATAATTTTAGTCTGAAAAATCCATATCAAATTATATTTGTAAATCATTGCGTTTTTGAGTTATATGGCTTACAAGTTTGTATACGTACGGTCCGACAGACTGTCAATTTCTTTTTTGGACTGAGTTAGGAATTTGAATGGTGTCTAATAGATGTAGTAGTAGTTGCTAATAGAGTTTGCCAAGGACAGGCGCACTAACAGCCGTCAGCGATTTTAAGCCGAAAGGAACGTCTCTTGTTTTTGAAGTAGTGTCAAAACTAGGGCCAAGAATATGACTTAGCAACACATTCAAGACATTTGCTTGCACAACCACTTTTTACAGGGTGGGGGGGGGGCACTTTCATACACTTCCCAGATGACACACTCAAGAACAACCATGCCTTAACAAGTACTTGAACCTGGGATGCCCAGATAACGTGGAAGATACTTTACACACTATGTATGTTAAAATAGTATATAGAATTTTATCTGGCTTTATTTGTTTTGTAGTTATCATGTTAAAGCTGAACGGACATACTTTTTCTAAACAGACTTGATGCAATATTTTCCAGAAGTCCATAAATTTGGTATAAAGATAGCATATCAAATTACATCCATCTAGTTCAAAACATTGTTGAGTTACCTTTTTCACCCAAAGACTAATACTCTATATATATATATATATATATATATATACAAAATAAGCAATGAAAATATTGAAATTGCATTAATATTCCTTTATTATTTTCTTTTTCAAATAAATCATTGATATATTTTTGTACCGAGAAATTAACAGTTTCAATATAGTAGCATTTGCCTATAGCTAAACACGGAAAGTTTTGTTAATCAGATACGTATAAATAACAATATATAACTGACAAATTATGGTTAAATTAAAGTTTTTGGATTATCACGACTTACCTGAGGTTTTGAAGGCCCGAAAAAAAGTCACATGGATTCAGGTCTGGAGACCGAGTTGACAACAGATCCCGAAAGTGACAGCTGATGACACGTTTTTCAGTAAAATGATAATGTAGAACATTTTTTACAACGGCTAATGTGTGGAGCTGCATCTTACATGAAAATTGAGCTCGAAAGGCATTGATGTGCTTGCTGTAGTTAACAATTCACACATTAGTCTTTATGTAGAGGATGTTCTGCTTAATCATTTTACAGAAGGACGTGTCATCAACCATCACTTCCATGATCTGGGGCCTCCATGGTCTCCAGACCTGAATCCATCTGACTTTTTATTTTCTGGATATTTAAAACATCTGGAAATTCTTGATATTCCAAAAATATACCCGATTTAAAATTTTTTTAGCCCAGCATGCCCTTACTATTTCTTAGAACACACAACAGTCAACTGTGGAAACTGTTATCTTACGATTCCAGATGGATAACAGTTATCTTACGATTCCAGATGTTCTGTTGTAATTAAATTTGTCAAAAATATGCTAAATGTGTAATTCATTTGAAAAACTGCCCCTGGTGGTGAAATTTCGAATTTTTTTATTCGCTCAAACAAATTCCCTTCTTTTCAGAATGTCCTATACAAAATTTCATAACTTTCTGTGCAATAGTTTCGCCTGTAGACAAATTTAAAGTAGGGTCGTTTAGCTATGGAACGCCCTGTATTTGTCAGATCCATTGTGCGTCATAATATAAATAATTTAAGAGTAACTTAAAATGCACATGATGTGTTTTCAACTGAATGAAATAAAGTAACAACAATTTTTCTGAGAATAAAATAATGAATATTTAAAAGAGTAGGAAATCAATTTCAATTTACAGTTGTTGATTAACTTAATTTCAAAAATAGATAAAACTCATTATTTGATTTATGACGATAAATATGAATTAAAATTACATAAGAATAGCAAATAATTAGAGTAATAATTATTTACATTAGATTAAATAAACATAATTTTGGTATTTGATCTTTGGAGATAAAATTTTTGAATGGGAGGAATTTTTAAAAGCAATTGACACAATATTAACATAAATAAATATGCATGTATAATGTAATGAGCAGCGAAAACAAATATTTAAGCAACAATTTCCTGATAAGGTTATCTATATTTAGAATAGCGTTAAGAAAAACATATTTTTATGCTAGTATTAACTTCATTTCAATACTCAGAAAACGGCTATTCAAATTTGCTTTCCTTATCTCGAAATCTGAATAGCAGAGAAAGTTCCCGTTGAACTTTAATATTTGAACAGCATATTATTTTTGATTTAGAAATGTATTAAATATAACTTAATAATTTATATTCTACAGTGAATTTTCCAAAAATATATTAACTGGGGAATGCATTCGGATATATAAAAACAGGTGCAAAAATATTAAAAAAATTTTTTTAAATATATTTATTGCTTTTATTTCAGTATTCTGAAAAGGGTTATTCAAATCCCTCTTTTCATCTCAAAACCGGAAAAGCAGAGAAAGTTCACAGGGTATTTATTATATTTCAAAACAAAAGTGCATTTAATATATTTTTATAATTTATATTCTACCGTGAATTTAACACAAAGAGGTTAACTTCGTTAACTCATACAAGTATATAAACACAATTACTGCATATTATAATTTTTATTTCGGTACGCTGAAAATGTTATTCAAATCTCATCTTGAAATCCGAATTGGAGAGAAAGTTTACCTTGAACTTTAGTATTTGAACAGCATATTATATTTGTAACAGAAATGCATAAAATATAGCTTTATAATTTCTATTATACAGAGCATTTTCAACAAAAAAGATTTAAATTCAGATTTCCTATGCGAATATAAATACACATACAAAAATATTTTATAAATTTATTTTATAAATTTTTATTATTCTTATTTAAGTTCTCTGAAAATGGTTATTCGAATCCATTTTTTTTCATCTGAAAATCGGAATAGCAGAGAAAGTTTACAGCATATTTATTATATTCGAAAAAAAAAATTCGTTAAATATAATTTTATAATTTCTATTCTATTGCGAATTTCACACACAGAAGTTAACTTCAAAATTCATATGAGTATATAAACACTAGCACAAAAATGTAAATAATATATTTTATTTACTTCTATAATCTTAATTTCAGTACCCTGATAATGGTTATTCAAATCCATTTTTTTTCATCTCGAAGTCGGAATAAACTTTATTATTTCACGTTATATTTATTGTATTCGGAACAGAAATCCATTAAATACAATTTTATAATTTCAATTCTGTCGTGAACTTCCCACAATGAACCTAGCTTCAAAATTCATATAAGTATATAAAACAAGCAGAAAAATAGAAATAATATATAATTTATTTTTTTATAATTTTAATTTCAGTATTCTGAAAATGGTTATTCAAATCCATTTTTATATCTTAAAGTCAGAATAAACTTTATTATCTGACATTACATTGATTGTATTCGGAACAGAAATGCATTAAATACAATTTTATAATTTCAATTTTACCGTGGATTTCCCAGAAATAACCTAACATCAAAATTCATATAAGTATATAAAAACAGACAGAGAAATATAAAAAAAATATATAATTTATTTATTTTTATTATTTTTATTTTAGTACAAGAAAAATAGATATTCAAATCAAATTTTTCATTTCAAAATCGGAATAAATTTTATTATTAGACAGTATACTTATTATTTTCGAAACAGAAAGGCATTAAATACAAAATATAAAAAAAATACATACTTTATATATTTTTATTACTTTTATTTCTGTACTCTGAAAATGGTTATTCAAATCCCTTTTTCTCATCTCGGAATCCGAATTGGAGAGAAAGTTCCCCTTGAACTTTAATATTTGAACAGCATATTATATTTTGAAACAGAAATGCATTAAATATAACTTTATAATTTCAATTCTACCGTGAATTTTCCACAAGGAGCTTAGCTTCAGAATTTATGCACGTACCCATGCAAATTGCCCACCGTGAAATATTACGTCAAGTTTCAGCATTAGTATTCATCTCATGCATTTTAGAGTCGGCGTTTCAAAAAGTTAGACTTTCAAATGAATGAATGCTTTTAGAATCTGACACAAACTGATGTTTAAATGAATTCCTTTTATACCGATTGCAATTTAAGGTGGTTTCTCCTCATGAACATTCTAAATTAAATTTCGAGTGCTTGCAAAAATGGGATATTTAATAGATGTAATAATTATAAGGGTTCTGAAATGTTACCTTACTTTAGAATTCGATAGCGCCAATTCTGTATTTGAGGATATCGTCCGAAATAAAACACGTTTGTAAGTGAATATCAAAAGAGTGTTTTGATATATTGCAATTTAATCTATGCAATATTGCTATAATGTAAATGTGAACTATTGTGAGCCAGCACTTTTTATCTATTCTTTTAAACAAAATAATACTTGCAAATAAATTTGGCTTATTAATTTGGCATATTAATCCGAATTGTTTCTCTATTTCCCGAAGATAAAAGATATTATTTTGTCATCAAACAAAATTTAAAAGATTATATAAAGGTATGTTCTTGGCTCCTGATTTTTCAATTGCTAATATTTGGTTATTTATTATTGTGTGTAGTTTTTTTTATTTCTTTTATCTAGAATTTTATTATGGCGAGTCTTTATTTATAATTGTCATTTGATTTTATATTCTTAAAATATAATGCATGTCTTATACTTTGGAACGTGTAATTTTTCGGGTCATAAAAGAGTTAATTTTGTCGACAATAGTCATACCCTTTACAGAAAAAAATAAATTCTACTTTTTATTGGAATCCCTCCCTGATGTTGACCCTTGAGAAAGTCATCAGGCCTCATTTCTTTTTCTTATTGGTTTTCCTTAGGGTTTTTTTCCAACTTTCACAATAGTTTTTGTTCATATATATATATATATATATATATATATATATATATATATATATAAACAATTTTAAAAGTCTAAACCTAATTATAAAAAATACATAATGAATTATAATTTTTAATTATCAAAATAAAACGATACTAAATGTACTTAGAGCGTATCTGCTATTCCCAAAAACACAGTGGAACATAAATTAGAAATCAAAACAGAAGTAAAAAAAACGATAGTGAAAGTATGAAAAAAAAATCTAAAGAAAACCAATAAGAAAAAGAATCATTATGACTTTCTCAAGGGTCACCATCAGGCAGGGATTCCAATAAAAAGTAGAATTTTTTTTTCTGCAAAGGGTTTGACTATTGTCTTAAAAATAAACCCTTTTATGACCCGAAAAATTCCACGTCCCAAAGTGTAAGAGAACGCATCATATTTTAAGAATATAAAAAATGACAATTATAAAAAAAGATACAATATTCAAGTTCTAGAATAAAGAAATTTAAAAAAAATGCACAATAATAAGTAATCAAATATTTGTAATAGAAAAATAAGAAACCAAGAACATACCAGTAGTCGGTAGATTTTAAAAATCATATATCTTTCTTGAGAACGCAAAGATGCAACCGAAATATATACACAATGGAATCAGCACATCGAAATTGAGAACATGTGTTATAATTAGTAATAATAAACAAAACAAATGAGATTGCATCATATTAGAGACAGAATTCCTAATATATATCTAAATGCCACGACAAGAAATGCTGCAAAATTATTTTATTTCTCTGTTGCAATTATAAATAATTAATCAATTAGGCATTTTAATCTTAAGGAAATCAAAAATTTATGGTATTCATTCTTTTTTTAATCAGTCAACTGATATAAAATTAAGATTTTTTAAGATGTATTAATTAGCCGAAAAGGCACTTAGATAAAATTATTGACGTATATATTGAAGTCAAATAGAATAATATTTTTTTTACATCCATAAAAAAACTTTTAAAAATCAATTATTGACACAAGAGAAGCAATTTGTTATTCAAGTTGTCTCTGTCCTCTTCTACAAAGAGTTTGTGCCCTTCGTTCACAACAATACGCAGATGTATGATCTGGCATGTCTTTTTATATAAGAAAAAAAAGATAATTGTTTAACTTAGTTGATTCGCTTTGATGCTTTAATTTAAAATGACCGTGGATGAAATTTGATGAATTTGAAAATAAACTTATTTTTCTTAAATTTTTGATTTTTTAACATGTTTATTCTTGGTTAATTCCCAGAATATTGCTAAAGACCCCCAAAAATAACATTATAAATTTTAAAAAAATTATTAAACAAAAATTACATGCAATGTAAATATTTGATAAATAAATTCTTAATATTTTGAAATAATTAAGTAGCTATTTCATCAATTTAACTGCCCACTTATTAACACAACTCTACATTCGACACGATGCTGCAAACATAAAAACAGCCCACATCAATTTAGCATTCAACACTGGCACTTCACCTTTACTTCTTTATATTCTAGAAGTCTTCTACTCCAATTCTTCTTCCGGTTCAATTCATCTCGCTCTGCAACTTGGCACTGCCGGCGTATTATAGCTTTCGGCAGGCGGGTACAGAACCTTCTGCGGCAATCAGGGCGTATCTCAGTTTCTGTTGGAAAAATCGTGAAAATTCTTGAAGTTTCCAGCAATATCCATTTTGTCGCAAAAGTCGCCAAATGATTGCCAAGTTTGCCACCAAGCTCCGAGATCACTAACGAGGAACCCATTCAGCACATAACAAAACTGATCATAAAACTATCTTTCTTGCGATGATACTATTCGTACTGGAAAGTAAAATTACAGGTATGTAACAATAGCATACATGCCTTTGAATACATTATACCCTTTTAACAGTTTTATTTTTAAATATTGAATCTCTCCGAATGCGAAACAGTTAAAATGCATAGCTACAAGAGACTAGATTATTTGGTTTTTTCCCCTAACATTTCTCCCTCTTGCTTTACGCAACTTCTTTGTTTAATTTCTCCCAGCCAATCAGGGCTTTAGAGTCGCCTCCAGCCGCAACTGTTTAGATATTTCTTTTTCCCGAAAAGAAACTTTTAAAAGTCTCTTCAGCTTCAAAAGAAGGAGAGGCAATTTGGTGGTAATGCGAAGTAAATGACAGTGTATCCTTTCCGTTCTATAATACGGAACGATTCCGATGACTATACATATAAAAAGAAAAGAAAAAGATAAAAGACAAGAACAGTGTCTCACTTGTGTTTAGATAAAACAGAGACGCAGACTTTTCAGTCGACTTTCTCATCGCATTACAGCCTCAGTTTTCAACTTTAAATATTATAAATCCTTGAAACCAATTGACTTCCCTGCAGGAGAATGAAATACTCTTCTTTTTGTATGTGCCTTGAAAATAAGGTAATTTTATTTCTTTTATGGTAAACATGGATAAGGTTTTTAACATTTTTTAGTTGCCTGAAAGAAAGTTTATCATAATCAAATATATAAAGATTTTTTTATATTTAGGATATTAAGTAATTTTAATAAATGATTCTTTCAATTGCGCCTAGATGAATGTAAATAGATCCATCTGTTCTAGAATCTAGAATCATGATACATAAAATAAGAAGCTAGATGGATGAAACATGGTACGAACTCAACTTTTAAAGTTGTTAATATTAGATCCGTCAAATTTGGCAACCCTTCTCACCTCATATAGCAACCCTTCTTGCCGAATTCGGTGAGAGAAGAGAAGGAAGGATTGATGAGAGGCAAGTCCAAGGGTGAAGACAAGTCAGTTTAGGGCTGACGAAACGAGAGATGAGAACCCAGTCTGAGCATGAGACTGACTAAGTAGAAAGATGATGGGATAATTTTTTGTTTCTTTCGTATTTTTGCTTTATGCGTGTACTGTGTCCCGTATATACATGTTAATTAAAAATTGGAACAAAAACTGGATTTGATATAGTTCACATTAGAGAAATCTCACGCAAAAAGGATTTTTTACAGGGATTTTTTTAAATCAAACTTTGAACAAAGTGATTGAAAAAGAAATTTGCATTTCAGGTTTTGTCAACATTAACTTTATAACTTCAAAATACAGAATGACAGATTATTGAAATTTGTCATTTTTTTTAAATTTTTATTTTACAGCAAAAAGAAACCTAAGAATTTTTTTTAAATGCCTTAACGGAAGGTTTATAGTTATCAAACAAATAAATAAATGAATCTGTAGGTTTTCCTTGAGTCTATATCTTAGATACCGACAGGTCCTTGAAATAATATTCTAAAAAAGACTTATTAAATCAATCGATTCATCTATCTGGAATAATGATAATTAAAAAAAGCTAGATAGTAAATTTGGTAATTGCCGTTTTAGGATGTATTCTTTGAAAAGGTAATTTGTATTATTTGAATTCTGAGGGATATTAACACTATAACTTCAAAATACAGAGAAAACGGTTAATGAAATTCGTTATATATTCTTTAAAGGTTTCTTTGTTAATTTTATAACAAACAGGAATATAAGAATTTAATATATATATATATTTTAAATTATCTTAAAGGAAGATTTTAAACCATCGAACAAACAAATAAATGAATGTGTAGTTTTTCATGGAGTCTTTATATCTAAGGTACCGACAGGTCCATGAAATATTGTTTCAAAAACAATTTATCAAATCAATCGATCGATTGATCTGGAATCATGTTGTTGTTATTTGTGGCACTTGCCCTGGACAAGCTTCACCGAGGCCTCAGCGAGTTTTAAGTTGAAAAGAGCGTCTCTTGTTTTGCAGTAGCGCCAACTAGAGCTAAGAGACTTAACTACTCACTCATCACAGTCGCTTGCACAGCCCCTTTTTAAAAGAGGACATAGTCATGCACTTGCAAATAGAATACAAAATAACAACTATGCCCGAATTGGGACTCGAACCCAGGACACCTAGTTCTCTGGAAAGACGCGCTACCGCTATGCCAGGATCCCAGATGAAGTATGTAAGTTCAAACAAAAAGAAGCTAGATAGAATAAATTTAGAAATTAATATCTACTAGAATATAGATATAATAGAATAATATCTAGAATAGTTAGGAAGAATAAATTTGGTAATTACTATCATTGGATATATTCTTTGAAACGGTAATTTGCATTATTTCAGTTCTAAGAGACTTGGTGGTAATTACAAAATGCAAAGTGATAGATTGAGAAAATTTGTCACTTTTTAAAAAATTGAATTTTAGATTTGAGCCCGTTTGTGGAATCATAACCGGATTGTCAGTCATTTAGTCTATGGAGTTTCCTAGTAATCAAGAACTTAAAGATTCAACAAATTAAAGAATGAAATAAAGAAATTAATAAATCGTTTTTTAGGTAATAAATCAAAATACTATCAATAAAACTATAGAAAATTGAGGTATAGTAATTATAATCATGCTTAAGTATATTTTTTCAAAAAAATATTGAACTTTCAAAATTTCAAAAATTGTACATTTTATAAAATTGAAAAGCATGATAGGAATTATTATCCCTATAAGTTATTTATATTATCATTTTCTTTTGTATAATATCACTATCCTTTCTATAACAAAAATATATTATGTCTTATGTGCTTCCCGGTAATGGAAATCATATAGAATTATCAGTTAAATGAATGCATCCAATTATATATAACAAAAGTCTATTATTACAAAAATTAAATATTACATCTCAAATAAAACAAAAGAAAATGCAAATTCAACTTTCTTTTACTAGCCTTTTATTCCTGGGAATAGATTCCATCAAAAAATAATTCAGTTTACACCTATAAATTTTTCTTCTTGCATTTTTCTTTCAGCCTTGCTTGCGTATTTATATTTTTCTCTATTATTTAAAATTGCTCTTTCACCTTCTTATAATTTTTTCTATTTATTTTTTAGTTTCCTTATTTTAAATTGCCTGTGTTTTAAAAAATTCTATTGCTCTCTAATTATATTTGAATAATTCTATTATTACATAACATCATGTAAGCTCTATTTTTTACGTCATTCATAGTTCTTTATTATTTCATTTTTATGCTGTTATTTTTCTTGTTTCGAATAATTATTTTCTTTTGCAGTTTTATGTTTGCATTACACCTAATATTTATACGTTTGATTTTTTTTTGTTTTTCTTTCTTTTATCGTTTGCTGTTTGCAATTTTAAGACGTAATTTTTCATTCTTAATGTTTATTTTTTATTTTTATTATTAGAGCTTCATAGGTGTTATACTTTTGGCAGAAACGAAAACCTCAGTCATATTATTTATTACATACAATTTTTCTTTACTTAGTGTACACTAGCAGAGCCCACACAGCGTTGCCTGTGGCATAACATCCACGACGAAAATTTAGCTTTGAACCTAAATCTAGCCTCCACCCGATATGACATGGACATGTTACGCAACATCAAACAAACATAAAAATATATTTATTAACCATCAAAAATAGCTACTGTTTTGTAGGTATTTTTATTTTTACTTAGTAGCTATCAAAAAATGTTTTTTTTGTATTAATATTTTACGGCTTAGGTTGGATTTCCTTCTTTTGGATATAATGAGATTTGAATCGTGGTTTAAAATTAGACGTAGGCAAAGAAATGTATCGAATATGCATACCATAGATCTTGCTGTTTACACATGCTCAATTTGAGATTCTTACGTATGCGCGCATGGGTTCAATGTACAGATGCTGTTTTAAGCATGCGCGAATTGTAATAGGAAAATAATTGAAATTGCAATTTTAAAACTCCCCTTTTTATTTTGATATGACTTTAATGTACTAAAACCTTCCTCAAACAATGCTGTACAAAATGATATAAATATATCTAATATCCGTTAATTAATTGTTGTATTTTTGTGGTTCAAACATACAGACGCTTTCATGCTATATTGCTTAGTGTACGTTATCGTATTCATTTAATTATTTAAATAAATCAGAAAGAATGGTAGAAAAATGCTTTAATCATTAATTTGTTTCATGCAACATATATTTATTTCTAAGGATGTCAGCTTTGTTTCCAAATCATGCCTAAGAAGTTCAAAATATATTAACTCATTCGCTGCCAAGCCTAAATTGTATGAGGTTATTCCCTTTGCCATTTCTGTTTTGAGTAATACTGCTTATCTGAGTTCTATTATTTCAAAATAAATAAACATACTTTGTCATAAATAATCATTTACATGTATGAAAATCAAACTCGAGTATACTCATGGTTGGCGATGGGAATAACCTCATACAATTTAGGCTTGGCAGCGAATGGGTTAAATAAAGTAAAATTTTTGTAAAAACTATTTTTTGTAGCTTTTTTCTAAGTTTTTACACTTATATATTTATGTTTGAGGCCATAAAAATTTTGCAAGTTTAACAAGGTGTACTTTATAATATATTGAAAGTGTCACAAGTATATTCGAGCTGGCAATGGGTAACCCCCTCCCAAACCCGAATATACTCGTGGTTGGCAGCGAAGGGGTTAGGGCGAAACACGATTAAAAAATTGTTTAGTACTGTATTTTATCTAACTGGTGCCATATTTGCAAGCATAGAATATTTTTTATCGATATTTCATTTGCTTCCGTAAGAGCTAGTATTTTAAAAGTTCCCATAACTAATTGTTCTAGATATATTCACACTATTACATATACGTAGAACTTAGTTGCTCCATTAATGCCATTAATTGAATTGAATTTCCACCCAATAAGGCAATAAAATAATACATTTGAACCAAAACTCATTTTAAAATCTATAATGCATATAATAATTGATTATAAATGGAAGACAGAAGATAAGAAAATAATTAAAAAAATGATTCTACAATTAAGTAGAGTAATTAAATAAAAATGTTCCTATAATTTAGTAGAATAATTAAATAAAAATGATCCTACAATTTAGTAGAGTAATTAAATAAAAAAAATCCTACAATTAGTAAAACAATTAAATAAAAATGATCCTACAATTTAGTAAGGAAATTAAATAAAATGATCCTGCAATTTAGTATAGTAATTAAATAAAAATGATCCTTCAATTTAGTAGAACAATTAAATAAAAAAAATCCTACAATTTTGTAGAGTAATTAAATAAAAATGATCCTGCAGTTTAATAGAGTAATGAAAGTTTGATTTTAAAATTTTTTACTATATATTAATCAATATATCAAAAATATATTAAATTTGGTATTTCCATTTAAAACATTATTTAGCTTTAACAAAATTTAAGAATAGTTTTTAACCAATTATAACTTTGCCACGTTGACAGAAATTTTTTTAGAATTTATGTTTTTATAATAATATAATAATAATATTATAAATATTATTATAATAATATTACAAATTTTGTGTTTTGTAAATTATATATAATTTTTTCTACATTACTGATCAAATTAAAATACACAAATAATTAAAAATTAATACTGCCATAATGCATTTTAAAATTTTTAAATACTCTATAAATATTTACAGAATTGAGTTGTAAGTTAATCAGTAATCTAAAATTTAATTTTTATTCCATTTTAGAGAAGTCATTTGAGAGCAAATTAGATAAAATATTTTATTACAGAATACTTCAGCATTTATAAATCAGAATAGCAAACTGAAGACTAAAAAGTTAAACTAAAAGAAATCACAAAAAAATATTTAAAAAAACGTTAAGTTGAAAAAATAAATTAAAAGGATTAACTAAGAGAGAATTTTAACCTTTATCTATTAAAGAAAATTGTTTTTCCATAAACTGATTATATAAAACTTATTTTTATAATCATTTTTTGCATAACAAAAATATCTTTGATTAAAGTTTTTATCGAAAGGACAAATAACATTAAATAGAAAACATTTTTATTGTGATATTCTAATTATAAAATGAACCAGATAAAATTTCACCTTTGATAATTAGTTAGAAAAGAAAAAATAATAATTTGAATGAACTCAGTCGTAGCAAATAAATAAGTAATTATTCGCATCCTCTTCTATAGAAATGGAATATTTCCTTTCTTTTGTAAAACTCCCTTATTTTTGTTAACTTTTTTGCTTATCATTACAATCGATAATGGAAATTATCATTTTTCACTGCACAAATAACACAAAATTATCTAGAGAAGTAGAAGAAAAGCTTAAAATCCGATAACACACGAAATAATAATAATAAGTATTGTTCTAGGGAGGAAATGTCTTCGCGTCATTAGTTTTTTACTCCTTTTAACATAAATTTATTTTTGCAAATGCTTTTCAGACATCATTAACTTAACAGTGAGCAGACTTTAGATTCCAAATGGTAATTGTATTGAACAAAATAAAAAGGAAACATAGTTAAGAAAATTATCTGCGTCGATATCTTTTATTTAAAATCTTTTTTAAAATTGTTTCTGCTAAATTTTCAAACAATTATTTTCGCAGCTTATATATGGTAGATAATATGAATAATAGGATTATTCGTTAAGAAAAGCTATTCTTCAAGATAATACTTTGATATACACATAAATTTATACCTTTATTATGGATTACAGTTTTTTATAATCATTTCGAATTTGTAATTTTTGTAATCAAGTTATTTACATTCAATTACAATCATGATCATTTTTCACAAAACTCATATATAATTGTAGTAATTTTATCCATTATACTGGTTGTCTTTGGTAAAGAACAAATTCATTTGGAATATTGGATTTTCTAATTTCTGAATGATTAATAAAGAATGTATATATTTAAAATTATCTCTCTGAACAGAAAAATATTAATCTAATAAAATATAATTTGAATTACTTAGTGTGGGAAATAAAAAAATATTCACAGATTAAAATAAAGGTTAGAATATAAATCGCACTTCCTAGTTTATCTTATTTCAATAAAATAATGTATCGTATTTTTAACGTTTGGAAAAAATGTTAAAAACGTGATTGAATAAGAATTTAATCACTTGCTTTTGAATAATAAATTTTGCTTAAAATTAATTATTATAATAACAGTATTGCGGTTCAAAATTTATAAAAATAAAAAAGAATATAGAAAAGCAATGGAATTGTTATTTTTTTTTAAAATAGTGTTTTTTAGTTTATGATAGTATAAAAACTTTACATTTCATCCATATCTACCAAATAATATAATTGAAAAAAATTGGCTTATGCATTTTTAATTATCTAATATTTAAATAAATTTTTACTATTGAAAGTTGAGAATGAATTTCCTTATATACATGTCTGTGTGAATAAGAATAGATATCTCTTGATTAAATTTTACATTATTTAACTTCCTAATTTTCATTTTATTTAGACCATGATAACTCCGTTCTAAAATGTTATTCTGTTTTTGGATCTGTTCCCCTCCCTTTTTTAATTTAATTATTTCTAATACAAACTTAACAAAATTTTGATTCAGTGTTTCCCCCACTAAGAACTAAAGTATAAAAATCCTCATTGCCTGCAAATCTTTTTTAAAAATATACCTAAGATTCTCTGCCAAAGTTGACTTGTGGCAAAGAAGTTCCTATTAGAATCTCATAGTAAAATAAATGAAGGGAGAAATTTATGTCTCTTTGAGCTTGTGCCAAGATGAAGACTGATGCATGATTCACTACAATGTTTTGTATACTATGCATCCTCGAAAAATGAAAAGTTAAATAGAAGTTAATTTATAGAATTGAATAATTTCAAAAGTTTTTTTTCTCTTTTCGCCACTGAATTTACAAAAGTCTCTCTCTCTCTCTCACACACACACACACACACACACACACACACACACACACACACACACACACACACACACCCACACACACACACACACACACACACACACACACACACACACACACACACACACACACACACACACACACACACACACACACGCACACACACACACACACACACACACACACACACACAC
>JAOUZG010050066.1:1167023-1192305 GCA_026289955.1 Argiope argentata | reverse complement strand
CACACACACACACACACACACACACACACACACACACACACACACAGTTTAGTAGAAAATCTAATATTTTTATGGTTATCATCTGTATAATTTAATCAATTGTTACTTTTTTACAAATATGTATATAAATTTCAAATTTTACTGCCTATTATGATACTCAAAATAAGATTTTGAAAATGTTTCCGATGTAAAAAGTTCCTGTGATTATTTCATTTTTATAAGTATTTAAAAATATGAAATTTCGCTAATGATAAATTAATTCGTTAAATCATATCAACTACCATTTATTTAATACTAATTTATTTCGTAAAGATTTTAGCAATTTTTTCCCTTTAGAATAAGAAAATAAATGTTTTCCAAAATATTTAGTTTCAATAGCTTCATCACCCGATGTATCATATTGATGTCAAAACAGTAATACCCCTGACAACTGAACTTGTTTTTTCTGTTTGTATAAAGGATGAAATTGACGGATTGATATGAAAGAGTAAAAAGATCTGCTAGTGTTAAACAAACAACAGCGCCAGACTAGGAATTTTTTTCCCGATATATACGAATAGTTTTGAAAGAAACGCGTCTCGTATTTCTTTCGATGCTGTTTCATGTGCCAGAAACGATTTTAGTAAGTTTCTCTTTAGAAATAATGCTGACGTTATAAATTGAATTTTATAATACTTTTATTTCTCTATTTATCTTATACATCCCGATATTACACACACACAGATATATATATATATATAAATATATATATATATATATAAATATATATATATAAATATATATATATATATATATGTATACATATATACATAAATAAACATACATATATGCATACATACATATTTATATAATTATTTAATAACAATTAATTTCTTAATATTTCACTTGATTCAAATCATTCTAAGTATTTAGCTTATAATATTTCTACATATTAGCATCTATATTATTTTAGCTTAATTCAAAGTCATTCTAAAATATTCTCTTATTTCCTGATCCCATTCCAGTTTTTATATTTAATGAAATCAAATGAAGCTTTGTAAAAATACTACAACATCGATCCCCCGTGCCGAGTGACTAGAATGCGAATCACTGATGTAAACAGATTCTTTTAAAGGATACCTGCGTTTCTCTTGTGAAGGTCAATGCCTGTGAGAATTCCTGCCAGGATCTATACGTGTCAGATTTTGAGAAACTCATGGTATGTAATACCGTGGATAAATGATTTTGCTCTTTTCACGCCTTTTTTTACCTACTTCAGCCTTTGTGCCACGTTATGAGTGGACGTGCCTTGTCCGCGCTGTATGTTCTTAATGATTACTTCACGAAATGGAATAAAACAAGCTTAAAAATTCGCCTTATCTTTTTTCTAGTTTCGGCCACAGCTCTGCCTTCTGATTTAAACATAGCATTTTATATGCATCTTAATCGTATAAATTGGGTGATTACATTGTCGAATACATAATATAATTTCATAAAAGTCAATATCTTTTAACTGACATTTAAGTTCTTCCTTATATACAAACAACAATTAAATTTTATAGCTTTGCTTAGCATTTTTCAATCCAAGTCATATTTTGAAGTTACGAAATTTATAATTTCGATTAGACATAAACATCTTTGATTGCCACTAAATAAGGAAGTATTGAACAACTCTTTTTTTCAATTTTTCACTCCATATTAGTCAAGATTTTTATTTCAAGAAGATAAAATATTAATATATTATTCAAACTATTATTTTTCTAAATTTTCTAATATATCTGACGATTGTAAATGCATAGAAAGTAAAAAGAGAAATTCTAATGTAACACTTGTTAAAGATCTTAGGAAGAAAAAAATATTTTCTGTAAATACGAAAAACGACAATGCATTTTGGTGAAAACATTTAGTTCTAATGAAAATCACAGTAGACAGAGGATCTATGAAATTAAAAACCGAAATTCGGAAAAGATTTACTTTAATTCTAATAATTCAAATGCACTGTCTAAATTTATATAGTTTATACCAGGGTTTCTCAAAGGGAGCGTCGCGACCCCCAGGGGGTCATGAAATGTGTTCAGAGGATTTGTGAGATTTGGAAGAAAAATATAGAAAATTAATTTATTGCTGTAGCTTTCATTAAAAAAAAGAGTACACATAAAGCTTTTAATACACATAGAAGTTGGTTTTTGTGTTCTATTAGTTAATGGGATACGTGAGCTCGTTTGGAATTAGCCAATTTTTTAATTTCTGGAATGAGTTTTGTAGTACACAAACCAATGTCATTTTCCAGTGACAAACGATTCCTTGATTCTGTTTTTAAACTTATCATTATGGAGAATCCTTGTTCATAGTAGTAATTTGTAGAAAATGACATCAAAGTTTTTCATGCTGTTGTGGGCAGTTCTGGGTATACCTTTTCAATACGTATTCAAAATTTGTCGATAAATTTATGTTAAAAGTTACTTTAGCTGACTGATTACTTGAAATCTCTATCAGTTGATCATTATGAAGGGCACTTAGCCCAGCTTTTGTTACGGCTTGCTCACTGAACGGATTGGCTATCCACAAAACCTCACTCGTATACTTAATAGGAATGTAATCTGTACTATCAAAGCTTCGAGATGAGATGATACTAGTAAGGAGAAAGATGAATTATCAAGGGATGTGGCGCCAATACCCGACACATACTCTACAAACTCTTGAGTAAGCGTAAAATTTTCAAAATCTCTATCTAAACTTAAGGCTGAGTTAAAACTTTGAGGGGTCACCAAAATACTTAATCTAAAAGGGGGGTCGCAATGTATAAAAGTTTGAGTACCTCTGGTTTATACTGAAAAAAATTATAAATCAATTAAACATAGATCGAAAATGGTTATTTCAAATCGTTGATTGTTTCCTATCACAACAAGCCCGATATTTTCATTTTCGAAATAACATCTAGTAAAATGCTTGTATCTCAGTATAAAAATAACAAATTTATGCAATTTATCTTGACAAAAAATTATAAATCGCTTAAACTCAGTTCGAAAATGGTGTTTTTTCAAGATTGTTGATTGTTTCCTATCACAACAAAGCCCAACATTCTCATTTTCGAAATACCATCTAAAAAAATGGCAGTTTCGCATTTTTTAAAAAAATAAATTTATGCAGCTTATAATGACAAAAAATTATAACTCAATTAAACATAGCTCGAAAATGATGTTATTTTAAGATTGTTGTTTGTTTTCTATGACAACAAGCCCAAAATTTCCATTTTCGATATACCAACTAGAAATATTCTAGTATCGCGACAATAATAAAGAAATTTCTTTATTTAGGAGAGTCTTGCTTTTATTATTTCTGTTTAAACTTTTGCTTTCCTTAAGATCTATAATGAATACTGCCATTTTTCATACAGCACAAATGATTCTAAATTATCTGGAAAAAGAGCAAACTAGCGAGAAAGATTTGAAATCCAATAACACACACGATAATATTAAGTGTTCCGAATAGAAAATGCTTTCCTTTTTTGCATTTTTTTACTGCCAGATCTTAACTTCAGTTTTACAAATGAATTCAGACATCATTAAGTTAACAGTAAACATATTTTAGTTCACAAATGGCGACTGCTTTGGGAAAAATAAAAACGAAACACGGCTAACAATGACGCTTCCTCTGCAATTTCCCTAGAATCACTTTCATTCATCTTTTAAAATATTCTACAATTTCGTTATACATATATTTCAATTTATATAATTTTTAAAGAATGTTAGGGACAAATGGTTTGAAATAATGAAGGCATATTTCGAAAGTAAATTCATATATTCATTATTTTTAGTTTAAAAACTGAATTTTGTAAAAATAAATTGTTTATTCCTTACAGCAATTACTTTTAACTGCTTTTTTCACTTTATTATGCGCACATACAAAAATAATTTTATTTCCCTGTAATTATGAACCTTTAGCATAAAACGTCTTACTTTTTTTATAACAATATCGAATTTAAATGTAGTATAATCAATTAAAATTTTCATTATGTTCATATGCTTTTCTAAACACAGCAATGGAGTAATCAGAAGACAGAGTTTAAAAAGTTGGAATTTATTAAAATGATTGACCATATATAGCATAAATGGCAGACAAGCAGAATCGATTACCAAAAAAAGCGTCACCATTATTTTTTTTACAAATTTGAGATGATTTATAAATTATGGATAACAAAAACCATAATAACGCTTTATCAATATCAACAGAAGACATACAAAATAAAGTGAGAGTATGTATTCAATAGCAGCTCAACGAATATTTAAAGTTATAGATCTTGTATTTTTTTAAAAAAAAGTTTTGGATATCTCAAAATTTTTGCAATTTAGAAATTGAAGAAAATTAAATTTTAATTATTTTATCAGGAAAATAATTAATTTTTAAAATGCTAACAATTTAAATTTAACTTGTATACTATTATTGGTAATATTGATTAAGAAACGATGCATCTAGAGTTTTGTTATCTGACATCGACATAGTAGAAGCAATGCCAAGCGTTTTATATCCAGTCCTAATTTAAATCAGAAAAAAAAGAGGAAAATTTCTGAAAATTTGTATAATTTTGACTTTGTAATATATTTACATTAAAGCAAATCCCAGTATAAACTAAATATTTTAAATTAAACAACATTTTTAATAAACAGCTATATAAAATAAATAAATTAATATTCTATCAAAGACAAGTAAAAATAACAAATAAAATGTCTTGCAAAACGAATTAACTGGGTATGACGAAATATTTCGTCATAATCGAAGCGTTATTAAAATGGGTATGACGAAATATTCCGAATATTACGAAATATTTCGTCATATTCAAAGCTTTATCATTCATCTTCATGGAAATTTGCCGTTATATTTTGAACACAAAAAAAATTCCCATTGTGAAACGAGCTTAACAAAATTTTATTCAGTGGTTAAGTGGTTAATAACAATTAAAATTGGATTATTTAAACTCTAAAATTGAAAAAAAAAATAGTTATAGAAGAAAATTGTCTTTCCAATGTTTTTAAGATTAACTATTTCCTTTATAAGCTTTGTTTGATCCAATTGTTCTATTTTGAAAGATTTAAATATAAAATTTTTTATATTTGTGTTGACAAAATCGATATAAATAAATATAAGAAACTCAAAAGCTACTATTGTAATTGTCCTTTTAGAAATGAAATGGTAAACAAATGCATAAATTTAAAAAAAACACGCCGTAATTTAATTTTCTAAGTAATATTTTGAATTGCATAAAGAAAAAGAATCTCCCGTTTTTAATGAGACATGCTACTTTTCTTAAAAAAATTAAAAACAAGAATGAAATTACCATTCTCATTTTAAAAATTGGAAAAAGTGTAAAAGTATGTATGTATCATAAACTATATGAATATTCTTGCAAATTTCATATAAAAATATACCTTAAAAATTCGATTAATTCAGTCAATTATGCTTGTGGCTCATAAGGTCCCCTTAAACAGAAATAATTTTTTTTATAAGTGTTAACTATAGTTTATCAATTAAAATGCTTCTTCTAGTAGATTGTTATTAAGTTATTTAACTTGTAAATGAGAGAAAATATACATATTTAAACTTTGCAAATGAGTAATGTGGAGAATTATTATATTAAATACTTTGTTCACCATTTTTTGTAATAATAAATCTTATCTACAGTTTTAGAAATTAGATGTTATTCTGACATCAATTTAAACGTTACTAAAAATAAAACCCCCAATATTTCTGACATATAACAACATTAAAACTAATGTTAATAGTTTTTTTCCTCTCCTTCTAAACTATAACGTACATAAAAATAAATCTTCCCTGTCCATTGTTTGTTGTAGTTACAGATGCACTATTTTGCCTTTTTTCTTAATCCATCATTTTCAGCCTCATCCGCAAACAAAGAAAACATGCCAAGGACGTCAAGACTATTAATCTCTTGGCAGCAACGTGATGCATTGGACGGCCAAACTTTTGTAACAACACATCTTTGTGCTGCGTTTACCATTCTGATCTTTGAGGGAAAAAAATTGTTTATATTCGTCAAATAGTAAAGCTCACTTTAATAGTTACATTATTCATAAGGTATTCACAGATTCTCAGTAATATATTATATATTACTAAATTTATCTTATGTAACATTTGTTCGAGCTCATGATTGATTTCGGTTCTTGTTTTGATCAAAGGAAACAATGTTTTCCAGCAACTGGTCATTAATTTGAGGAGACTTTCGCTTAATAATCGATTAAGAAAATTCTAGGTTCCTTCAATTATTTAATCCTTGAAATTTGACAATTAAAGCCAATTAGAAGTAAATTAATATAGATAAAAAATAATAAAAATGCATTTTTATTGAAGTTCTCTGCCATCTTTAATCATTTAATTCATATAAACAATCTTGTTTATATTGATTGTATTATAAAATCTTATGAATATAAATCACTTATTGCTATTTTTATATGAATTTTCTTTTTATGATAGTATCATATGAATATAAATCACTTATTGCATTTATTTATACAAATTATGATAATATCATATGAATATTAATTACTTATTGCTCTTATTTATATGAATTATTTTATTATATCATATGAATATAAATTACTTATTACTAATATTTATATGAATTATCCTATTATGATATATAAGTATATATTACTTATGGCTAATATTTATATGAATTTTCCTAGTATGATAAATGAATATAAATCAATTATTGGTAATATTTATATGAATTATCCTATTATGATAGAATCACAAATATAAATCACTTTTTGCTGTTATTTATATGAATTAGCTTATTATTATAATATATGAATATAAATCATTTATTGCTAATATTTATATGAATTATCTTATGATAATATTATATGAATATAATTTGGTTATTGCTCTTATTTATATGAATTATTTTTTATGATAATATATAAATAATTTATTGTTCGTATTAATATGAATTCTACATTTTATTTGATTACTTGCTTATTTATTTATATTATTATATATTATATTTACTTAGATTATATTAATTGCTTATTGTTAGTATGAATATTTCTAAATGAGTTTTAAAAAAGTTCTTTCAATATATTTTATTAAATATTTTAACTTATTTATTATAAATATTGTTCATTTTAAGCTGTATCTGATCTGCTTTATTGAAAAACTAAAATATTTTTACCTTCTATACTTTAAACATCTTTCTTTTTGATAGCAATTTAGTCTTCGTTTAGATTTTGCATACTTGATATAATTTGTACTAAAATAGGTTTCAAAATAAATAAAAAAAGACTTGAAATTATGTTTTTTATTTTACATCTTTTTGATTGAATCATTTTTAAGAACAAATTAAAATTTGTATATAAAGTCTATATGCAAATCAAATTACATAAAAATTTATGGGAATTTCGAATATCATTCAATATATTATTTTAATTTTTAAAGCGACAGAATACATTATAATTAATGGCATTTAATCATCTTCTAATTCCTAATCATTTTCAAATCATAATTAGGATAAAGTATTTAGTGTTAAAGTATGAGCAAAAATTCTCAGTGATTATCTTTTGAGACTGTACATGCTGTTAATAAAGTATTTATGACTTAATAGTTTAACTTACTTTTTGAATTCTTTTAGTACAAAAGCTGTTTGTTTAAAGATCTTAGACACATTTTCTTTTATTAATATAAAGTATGGCAGCGTATTTTTTTGGTTTGAAGGGTGAATAAATCAAAATACATTATAAATACAATTCTAATTTTTTATTAACTATATATCACATACATGGGAATTTGCTAGAACACTGTTTTAAAAATTTTATCGATCAAGGGTCACCTCCTATGGGGATATATCGAGTGACAATGATTTTTGAAGCATTGGTCAACACTTTCCAAAATAGCGAAGGTTATTTTGACTATTTCTCGGTTAATATTGTCCTTTAGTTCAACAAATGTCCTTGGACGATCCGTGTAGACAAGGGATTTTTGATAGCCTAATAAAAATTAGTCACAAGGTGCCATATCGGGTGAGTGTGTTTGCCACTGAAGATCTCTCCTCAAGGAAATCAGATGCTCCGGGATGTGATCTCACAATTCAATTCTTGAAATGTGAGCCGTGGAGGCATCTTGCTGGAACCAAACATCCCCAACATCCATTACGTCCAGCTGAAGCATAAAATAATTTTTCCTAATTTTTCACGAAGCGAACAGTTGTCACTGTCACTGCAAATTCATCCTTTTCAGAAAAGTAGAAAGCAATAATCTCTATTCTAGACACTACTGCCCAAACTGTTAGTAAGCCTCTTCGGCAAACGTACTCAGAGAATTTGTCCAATGCATTCTCGGTAATAAATGGCCAGGAGAATAAACTTCCAAAAGCACCTATTCGCGCCTTCTAACGGCCACTTCTCACTTCGTAGTAACAACTTGAAATAAGCAATCTATGTTGCTTCACTTTGCAGTATGGAATGCAGTTTCACTTAAAATTAAACTAGAAACCCTTGTTCCGAGAAATACTCTTAGTTTATATTTCATTTTATTTCCTAGATGTTAGATTTAGAAACTTTTCCGTTAGCTGGGGTGCCAGCAAAAAATAACCAACGAAATTTGGAGAAATTCAACCTTATTTGGCGATTTCTTTTACTTTAAATCGCTGTAAGAAATTGGCAAAAATCTACAATATCTGGCGATTGTTTGCTTTAAATAACTAAGAAATTTGGCGGTTGCTAGCTTTAAAATCGTTGTAAGAAATTGGCAAAAATCTGCAGTATTTGGCAATTGTTTGCTTTAGATAACTAAGAAAAGCGGAATTTTAATTTTTTTTGGCGATTGTTCGCTTTAAAATCGTTGTAAGAAATTGGTAAAAATCTACAGTATATGACAATTGTTTGCTTTAAATAACTAAAAAGTTTGGCGGAATTTTACTTTATTTGGCGATTGTTCGCTTTAAAATTGTTGTAAGAAATTGGCAAATATCTACAGTATTTAGCGATAGTTTTAAATAACTAAAAAGTTTGGCGGAATTTTACTTTATTTGGCGATTTTTCGCTTTAAAATCGTTGTAAGAAAATTGACGGAATTCTACATTATTTGGCAATTGTGTGCTTTAAATAATTAAGAAATTTGGCGGAATTTTACCTTATTTGGCGATTATTTGCTTTAAAATCACTGTAAGAAATTTGGCGAAAATCTACATTATTTGGCGAGTTTTCACTTTAAAATCGCTGAAAAAAAATTGACAGAATTCTACATTATTTGGCATTTTTCTCCTTTAAAATAGCTCTAAGAAATTACGCGAAATTTCATATTATTTGGTGATTTTCGGTGACGCCTGGCTAACGGAAAATAACCCATATTTGCAAGAAACATATTTGTGATTGGCTATTCATCTAAATATTTTACACAACATATAAAATTGCATTGATGGTTCCTTTTTTCCTACTCAAAATTTTTCTTTATTTTACTTCAAAGGAAAAAAAAATAATTATTCTCTTCTGAATAAACTGAATCAAAAATCTCAGCAAGTTTCTACTTCTTCCGCTAATAAAACCACCATTTGTTTAAAACATGGTAAGATAAAAATTTATTTCGTTACTTGAACGTCAGCTTTAAAATATTCAAATTAAAAAAATATTCATTATTTAATTGCCTTTCCGTGTAATCCGCTCACTTCCTATCCACTTAAGTAAAAAAAATGGCATTACTTTTACAAGGAAGTTGTTTGAAGTTCATTTGCATTTTGAATTATTTCTCTGGAATAAATTTCATCTAAACAAATTAACTTTTCTCCTTTCCTGTAAGTAAATTAAGATTTGATATTTTTTATAAGTTTTAAGTTTGGGTATTTTTTTTATAGCAAAACGACTGATTTGACTTTTGATGATATTAATGATTTTGTTTCTTTTTAAAATGATTAGAATCATCAAAATGCTGATCCAAATATTTGGATATGGGTCACATAAAAACACTCGGAAATTTCCTTTTCTTTTCCATGCAAATAATATTTTTATTGAATGATTTAATGATTCTTGTAATGTTTTAAAGGTTTTTTTTAAAAAAGAAAGAAAAGACGTAATGAGATAAATAATGAAAATTTAGCTCCTATTTCTTCAAAAATCGTAATTTATGAAGTGTTGCTGAATTCTGGTAGAGCAATTTAGTTACTTAATTCGTTATAATAGAGACAATTTTTTCATAATATATGTAATGTTTAAGAGGTATATAGAGATATATTTCTAGGAGAGTTGTATTATAGTAGCATTATACCATATAACGTTTTCTGAAAGAGCAGTATTTAGAGAAAAATAGAATTTTATATCAAATAAGTGATAATTAGACTCTGAATGAAATAAGATAACCATGGAAGAATTCTAATGTTCAAAATTTAAAAATTTAAGCTCGAAGAGAGGGAGAAAACCAAATTCTAAATTTCCGTCTAACAAACAAAATGATAGTTAATTTCAATTAAAATATTTTAAAAACGATTTTTTTCCAAAAACTCTGGGAAAACACAAAATGTGTAAATTTAACAATTCCTTGTAGTTGATTTTTTTTTCATTGGAAGTGTTTCTTTTTCTTTCTTCACTTCTTATACACTGACGTTATAAAGTAACAAATTACAAATAACAAATAAAAAGGCATTAGTAGGGTTGTTTTGTTGCAAAAATTAGTTTTGTTTCACAAAAATGTAGATTATCTTGTGTTGATAGGAAATTAATAAAGAAAATTACTATAAAAAATGCTTTCGAATCAAAAAACGTAGCGTCCAAAAGATAAAGACAGTTTTTAATTTACAATTTTCTTTTTTTAATTGCAATTTTAAAAATAAATTTCGATTTTTTATTCTATGTTCAATATTTAAAAATTTAATCATGGCCAGAGTATTAGGGATTGCATGGAAGACAATTTACTTCTAAGCTTCACAATTTGAAAACTGATTATTTTTTTGAAAACCAAGTATTTATATAATACGTATAAATATACGTAAAATACGGATCTATATACTACCCTATATAGGAAATAATAAAGCAAAAGTGGTAAAAGCAGGTCAACCTTTTAAAAACGCATCTACTTTCATAGAAGCATACAAAATAATGCAATACTGGTAAAAGCAAGTTAAAAAAATTTTCAACCGATAATTTCTGGCGGTCCATAATCTTTTATTTTTTTTCCGCAAATTTTGGAGACGCCAAAATCTCTAACCAAAAACAGCCTCATGTTCTCACATGATATCCATGAGAAAAAAATTTGGCTGCCAGAAACCATAATTATTTTTTAATAGCTGCTTTGCCTCTTTTTAATGGAATGGAATAATGACAACTAATTATTTATGTAATTGTTTGGCTTGTACCAAATGTGGAAATTTGAGAAATAAGAATGTATTTTAAATACATATTACGTTTATTTTCTCTAAATAATCCAGATTGCGAATATTAGGTTCAAATGCTGTTCATATGTGAAAAAGAAATTTAGAAGGATGTCAAATATCTTGATTTATGTCTGGGAAATATTTTCTGAAGAATAGTAATTCATTTAAAGATTTTGAATCTCTGAATATGACGACTTAATTTTTTTCCTTTGTACTATGATTGATGAATGCCATTATTTTAAGAGAGAAAAAAAACTGATGAGTCACATCTAGAAAGATTGAAATACAGAAAAAAAACATTCATACGTACTGCAAAATCTGTCGTAAAATGACTTAGTACAAAATATTTTTATGAAAAAAAAATAGAAAAACGAAGCAACTTTAATTAAAAAAATATTAATTACAAATTTAATATTGAAATTTTAAATTCATCTAAAAATACTTTGAAACGTCTAAAAATTGGATTGATATAGTAATAATAATAATAACAGTTTAACTTTTAAATTAGTCATTTGTCATGAACATGAGTAACTCATTCTTTTATTGCATATATCTGACATTTAAGTTTCATGTTTTTATCAGCTTATATGTATGAAAACAGGTGTTTGATTTTATTTTAAATAAGTGATATGAAAAAATAAGTCAATTCCTACTTAAGTCAACAAATATTTTTTTTTAACTTTAGTTACTTTTTATAAAACAATTACAATTAATATAAATAATTCATCGAAAAAATATAGATTTTTACAAGAATTGCGCTCGCATCCTTCACGTGAAAAATACTGAAATTCCTGTATTTTACCGATTGAGCTACTATACTACTACTATTTTACTGTCTATTGATTTCAATTAACTTCTAAAACTCTATTCACTATTAAAAATTAGTTAAATTTAATTAATGAATTAGTATTTAAAAAAACCGTATTAACATCAAGTATCACCCACTACAAGTGTATAAAAATGTATTGTGAACTTGACTGGATAAATAAAATGCATTTTATTAACGATTGAAAGTTTAAACAAGGTATATAAATATATTTATGGGGATTGTGAACTAATAGTAGGAATTAAAAAAAATAAGCGTTATAATGTTTGGATAACCTATTGATTTCAAATACATCATTACGAATCGCAAGACGTTTCATCTTTTTATTACTGCAATATTTTAACTAGCATAATAAAGGTCCATATCAAATAATTCCATAATAAATAATTCTGTATTAAATGGTTTTTCAATTTTTTCTTTGCCATTGCTTATATAGACTTCTAACAATTAGTCAGTAAAAAGAATATATACAACCTAAAATATGGAAGAGTCCTATTCGATATTTTTTAACAGTGCCGTGTGATATATGAGCATGATTTCACATAAAATGACACATTCTTCATACATTCTAAAAAGGGCTTCTTCCATTCTTCATACATTCTAAAAAGTGATAAACATTACAGAATTTATAAATATTTCATTTTATAATCATTTTTAAAAATTAAGGAATTTTTTGTTTTAATTTATTATAGGCTATATATTAAAAATCTTCATTTTAAATAAATCGAGTTTAAATAAAGTTTAAACATTACTAAACTGTCAAGACAACGTAGAAAAATACATGAAAGAAATTTAATTCGTTGTATTTCTTTAAAATCGTATCAAATTCGATTTTTTTAAAACTTTAAAATAGATTTTAAAACCGGAAGAAATTTCTTAAAAACCTCATGTTAGTTAAATATTACCTCGTTATAAATTCAGAAGATAAAAATAAACAATTCTTTGAAATATAAAAATTATATTAGATCTAGGATGTTTTATCTATTCTTCAATCCAAATATTTGTCTTGTTAATAAGAAAAGAACAAAAGTCTCATGCATAATATATTTTTATGCATAGTATAAAGAATTAAATGGCTAAAATTAGAATAAATGTTTGATATTCCAGTACAGAGACGTGGAACATTATTGATAAAACGTCGCTAGGCAAAAGGCAATTATTTTCCTATTGTTCTAAATTTCGTTCAAAAAGATAGTAAGATTTTTTTTCGAACTAACTTATTTTCGTCTTCAATAATCCAAAATTTATGATCATTATCTAAGTATATTGTTAGAAAATTAGAAATGCATATTATTATATACAACTAATTAGCTTTCATTCTTGCAATAAAACGAAAGTGCATGAAAATATTTAAAATGCAGTTCATAAAAACACAACCTTTATCAAATTAATATTACAGTATCGAACCGTAAATTTATCTCTGTAATCTAATAAATATTTTAAGATTTTATTGACTACACAAAATGATTGTTTATTTTTCTTCTTAAAAAAGGAAAGATTCAGAAACAGGCATTGGCATAGTTCAACTAAGATTAATTAAAGAATAATATTAGAAAAATTATAAATTTATTTAAAAATATTAAGGTTTGTATTTTTAATTCTTGTAACTCACTCATAGTTACTGGTGGGAAACAAATTCCCTTGAAATTAGTATATTAAATAATTTTGCGTCTTTAAATTTATAAATAATATTTTTTTAATATATTTCTTTTTTAATTTTTTAAAAATATATTTCTTTTTTAATTTTAAGTTTAAGTTTTAATCAATTTTAAGTTATCATAATAGATTCAGAAAATATATTTTTAAAAAAGGAAGTATTTTATGTTGATATGATTTCTTCATTAATTTAAGAATAAAATGATGAGTAGAATAAAATTATTTAAAAATGTAAGTAACTTTTGAAGAAAAAGCATATTTTGATGTGAATTTTAGCTTTTATTTACGAAAACTATAATTGGTCTTAAGAAAAAAACCATATATTTTTTTTGCATTACATATCTGACATATCATAAAGTCTAACTATGAGAATTATATGCAAAAATAAAAATTATAAAAGTAATATATGAAATTATCCAAGAAATTGTGGAATTTTTCATCAATATTTGCATTAAACAATTATAAATCTATATTAACATCAAATCCAAAATCCATTGTATTCTTTATACATTCTGGACACCATTGTGCAGATCCGGATAGCTATTGGCTCGAACTCGCAATCTGAGGGTTAATAGCCGAGTAGCATAACCATTACGCAAAAGTGACACTACAGTCCGAGGGTTATTATCTAGCTTATAAAGCTTTCACCAGAACATAATGATAGATTTCGTTAAGATATTTTGCTTACTTATTGAGATACACGCGTATAGTAGAATTACGAAGAAAAAAACCCTTTTCTTTAGAAAATGCATTTAGAGTTTTTGAATGTTTATGAATATTTCAATAATTTACTACAAAAAGGCTTCTAATTGATATAGAGACAAAAATAAAGGTATCGACGGGAAACAGAAGCGTACCTATTTTTTTTAAAAAAACCCATATAAATAAATCAAAGTTCTAATTTTCAACGAAAATTATAGTTTTAAACTTATTTAGATACCTTGAAATATTAAAAAAAATAAGAATAATAAAACCTAAGACCACAAACAATATAAAACTCAACTATTAAACATTATGATGAAAGCCAGTATTTTATGTTCTTATAAAATATTATCGCTGACTTTTGAAAAATATTCAATAGAAAAAGATTACTTCTGTTATCCTAACTTCAACGAAAGACAGGATGAATCATCAATTAGTGGACATGTGATATAATGGAATAATCTGTGCACACAATTGAAAATAAAAATATACTTGCTTTAATTAATGTATCAAAAACATTATCTTAAATGATTATTACTGAATACAGATAAAGGAATTAAATATGTTTATGGAATTACATTTAAAAAAATCGTTTGGCATTTAAACTCCCATCTCCAAAATAATTTGTTTTATGTATTCTTCAATTAAAATAATGCAGCACTTTTAGAATTACTTGATGGAAAATATATGGTATCAAGCAATTTACGAGATGGATTGAAGTAAACAAAAAATAAAAATTCCTTTAACACATCGTGAAAGCAGGAATCTTATCTTAATTCCATCTTCGCTCCCCTTAAGTACATTCAAGTTATTCGAAATTTGAAAGGAAGAAATAAATAAAGTTCTTCTATTTTCTCGAATGCGATTGTGTGAAACGGAAAGCAAGCATTATAGACGTTTTTTCCCTCAGAAAATTAGAATGTCGAACAGTTTGAGTTGGGAATATTTTGAAGAGGAGCAGATCCTAATGGAAAACTTTATTTAAAATGAAAAAAAAAAACTTTTTCTTTAAATCTTCTCAATAGACTTTTGTAAAGACTTTTAAAATTTGTTTTGTCAAAGAAGCTCTACAATTTTCTAGATAATAGCAATTTAAGATAAGCAGTGAGTTCTTCAGACTAAGGGATGGAATAAAAGATGTAGGACAGACTTCATTTATTTGAAGCAATTTGGCAAGTACTTCATTTCAAAATGACATGGATAGTCTCGTATGAAATAGAAGTGGGCATTACAAATAATTGATTCAGAAAACCTTCGAGTGTTTTGCTGTCTCATTTGAATGGTTTACAAAATAAATAATTTAGTGAATATAAAAGCTTAAAGGTAAAAGTTTATCACAAGATATATTGAGTTGATTTTCTGAGATAACTCATCATTTCTAACCCAGGATCACCAGCGGTAAGTTATGTATGTTCTATTTGATAAGCTGATATTTAAGCTTACTTTGGAAAACTTGGTTAATTCTAATATATTTTAGACTAGTCGCTCTTGACGGTCAGTTGGATAGACCGAGATACTGTATTGAATGTTTTTTTAATCTATTAATATGGAATACATTTATTATCACGTGAGAACATGTTGTTTTGGTTAGGAGGTTTTGGTGTCTCTAAAATTTGAAGGGAAAACTTTCACTTTTTCATTATTAGATATCGAGTCACCTGTCTCATGACATTTGAGCTTTGTTTTGCCAGTATTGGTTGAAATATTTAATTAAACTTACTATCAATGGCTTTGTGATTGTCGTTTTTATGAAACGACGTCATCTTCCAGTTTGTTTACGATTTCTTACTTTTAAATAATTAATCTCGCGCTCAGAAGTTTATGGGTTTTTTTTTGTTTTGAATTCTCTATCGCAATTGTTTATCGTTTCTCTATCGTTTTAACTATCGCAATTTTGTAAAGCGCGACACATTTATTCTTTAATGATAATATAAGCTTATTCTTACTAATTGTATTTATAAAAATATTGTAAATATTAGAATAAAATTTTAATATCAGTCTGCATTACGTTCATTGGATTTTACCACATATACAGTAGCTTCCAGTATTAGTGAATTTTTCTTCGAAATTACAGTTCTTTTTTCTACCTCGAAAACGGTCGAACTCCAAAACTTTCACATTAGTTAGAAAAACTGAATATGAAAGTAAAAAAATCATTAGAGAGAGAATGATAATTTTTCTAAACAGGTTTAAACTGGTTAATGACTTTAACTAATTAAGACAAATAAAATAAGACAATATAAAGACAATAAATCACTCAAAAATAATAATTTTCTCACATGATAACATGAAATTTACGACCGTAGATTTCATTTTTTGCTTCTTTTTTATAATTATCCTTTTACTAAATTTTGCTTTATTCTTTAATGATAAAGAAGAATTTAATTAAAAAAGTATAATCATTTAAAAAATAAGAACTATAAATAACAGCGCATATTAAAAAAAGTACTTTTGATCTAAAATAGAAACATAAAATCCATGAAAATGATTAAAATTTGAATGATTAAACTTGATTAAAATTCTTGTTGAATGCTGTAGTAACCTTTAAAATTATTAATTGGTAGTAAATAAAATTCCGATTCGGAAGATAATAAAATAAATGTTTTCAAATTTATTTGTGAGTTTTACGTCAAATTTCAAGCTTTAAATATATGCTGACTATTTCATCAATTTAAACAAATTAATGTTTATCTCATTGTCTTAAGTTACGCAACTATACACATTCTAAGATATAGTTAAAACTAAACTGCTGAGGAGTACGTCGCTTTATTCAAAAAAAAAATTATATATTCCAGTAAAACACAAAATTAATTCATATTTGAAATCTTTAGTAAACATTCCAGGTCAAAACAATTGAATTCAGTTTAAAAATAAGAACAGAAATAAATGCTAATTTTCTAGAAATGTGTCTTTACTTAATTTACATTTTAAAGGGAATTCACAAAACAAAAAATAATTAAAAAAGATTACTTTAAGAAATATTATTAAACATTGAAGAAGCATTATAAAGAGTTTTAATTTCAAATGCTGCCGATGCTGCCGATTATTATTTTTTTATTTAGAGAGAATACAAAATAGATGCAACATTGTAATGTTTAGTAAACAGTCTCCTCATTCAAAATATTATTATGTTTCTGAAGACGATTTAATTTGTTTACTTAGTTATAAATATAGAAACAACAGCTAATTTTCAGAAAATGCAACTTTATTTAATTTCCTTTTCGAAAGAAATTCAGAGTACCAAAATAACTCCACAAGATTCCTTTGAAAAACGTTATTAAATATTTAAATTGGAGAGACAACTTTTAATTTTAAATCTTGCATGTTATTTTTTATTCAGATAGAATACAAAATTAATTCAGCATTGAAATTTTTAGTGAACAATATTCCCACTCAATGTACTGAAACATATCTGAATACGTTTGTATTTGTTTGCCAAGTAGTTATTTTATTGAATTTGTTTATTTATAAACATAGAAACAAGTGCCAATATTCTGAAAATGCAAATAAATTTTATTTACCTCTCTAAAGAAATTCAAAATATGAAAATAATTAAAACGGATTTTATTGAAAAACATTAAATATTTAAGTATCATATGGAACATTTGATTTTCAGTGCTGTATATTATTTTTCATTTCAATATAATTCAAAATTAATCCAGCATTCAAATTTTTAGAAAACAGCATTCTCATTCAAAGTGCTGAAAAGTTCCTAAAACCGATTGAATTTTTTTATTCGGTACTTACAATAGTTATAAAAATAGAGAATAATAATAAAAGCAAAAGTTAATATTCTGAAAATGCAACTTTATTTCATTAAACATTAAGAGAAATTCAAAAAACAAAAATAACTCTTAAAGAATTCCGTCTAAAAAAATGTTTAAGTATTATACATGACTTTTAATTTTCGATGCTGAGTATTATATTTTTTATTTCAGTCAAATGCAAAATTAATCCAGCAGTCAAACTTTCAAAAAACAACATTCGCACTCAAAGTAATGAAATATTTATAAAACTGGTTAAATTTGTTTACTTATTTATATGTATAGAAACAAACGATAATATTTTAAAAATGCAACTTTTATTTCATTTTCCCAATCATGGGAATTTAAAATATAAAAATAACTCTAATGGATTCCTTTGAAAACATCAACCCTTTACACTCCGATAAATAATTAGAGGCAAAATTATTCACCTAATACAAAGATTTGTTTATTGCTATGAAAAATAAATATTCATGATTCTTTTAAGTCGAATTTCTTTGAAAAATTAATCTACATCTCTTAACCATTATGTAGGTGTTTTTAACAATTAAATTTAAAAAAATAAATAAATATAATGTCAAAATGATGTACAATCTTGAATGGTGAGTCAGAGGCAGTATTGGGATGTCTTGATTCAAAGGGTTAAAATTTTTTTAAAGTATCATAGAGAGCTTTTAATTTTCGATTCTGCAAATTATTTTTTTATTTCAAACAAATGTAAAATTAATCCAGCATTCAAACTTTTATAAAACAGCATTCCAACTCAAAGTAATGAAATATTTCTGAAAGCAATTGAATTACTTATTTATATGTATAGAAGCAAACGATAATAATTTGAAAGTGTAACTTTATTTCATTTATCGTTCCATGGAAATTCAGAATATAAAAATTACTCCACTGGATTTCTTTTGAAACACATTAATCCTTTGAACTCCGATAAATAATTAGATGCAAAATTATTCACTTAATACAAAGATTTGTTTATTACTATGAAAAAAAAACAATATATACATCATTCTTTTAAGTAGAATTTCTTTGAAAAAATTATCCACATCTCTAAACCATTATGTAGGTGTTTTTAACAATTAAATTTGAAAAATAAATGAATAGAACGTCAAAATGATGTGCAATCTTGAATGGTGAGTCAGAGGCACCAATATAGTGTGTTGTTTTAAAGGGTTAAAGATTTTAAAAAAGTATCATAGGGAGCTTTTAATTTTCGATCCTGCAAATTATATTTTTTTTATTTGAATAAAATGTAAAATTAATCCAGCAGTCAAACTTTTAGAATACTTCATTCGCACTCAAATTAATGAAATGTTCCCGAAAGCGATTGAATTTGTTTACTTATTTATATATAGAGTGAATCAAACGATAATATTTCCAAAATGCAATTTTATTTCATTTACCGTTCCATGAAAATTCAGAATACAAAAATAACTCCAAAGGATTCTTTTGAAAAACATTATTAAACATTAAAAAGTATCATAGAGAACTTCCAATTTTCAATGCTTTTAATTACTAACCATAATATATAAATACTTGAAACTCATTTTTAAATATTTCAAATGGAAGTATAAACCTGTTTTAAGAAATATATCCCTATATAACTACTTATGGAAACAGCAAATTATTTTTTAATATTATCATTCCAGTTGGATGATCATTGAATGGCAAATACACCAACAAACTTTATATTTATGCGCCAACAAAATCCAGTATGCATAACTAAGTTAATTTCAAAACATTCATCATTCGCTGCAAATTCTGAATGCAAAATTTGGGCCCTTTTACGTGAATTATATCCTCCAGTAATTCACTTCATGGCTGTGATTTTCAGATGTTTATGCTACCATAGAATCCCCACGTAATTGCTCAGGAGTTAAAAGTAATCTAAAGCGCCAGAAATAACACTAATGTGAATGCCATTAGGATGTTTGTTTAATTGATATTTTAACTTTATGCTGGTACACGCAAGGGGTATTTGCATACATATTTATACAAGACAGCCACGGTTCTAGTTAAAATTCTGAAATGAGCCCCGATCCGTGCTGGATTACGAAGGCACGCACGCACGCACTTGAGAAGTGAGCATATATTTAATTACTGGCACCATTCGTCAAACAGATGTTATCATTTTAATATTTAAATGGTAACCAAAGGGAATTTAAAAGAGTCTTAGTGTAATTTAACGGAAGAACATGTATTCCGACTACCGTCATTTAAAAGTTTTAAATTTGTTCTCAGTAATTTCAGACGTCAACTTAGTTTTCTTTCGTTTTTGTTACGGAATGTCTAAGTTTTAGAGAGGAAATTTTGATTATATATCAACAATCAACCTTTTACCATTGCAACCAAATTTTTCTATTAACTTCAGAAATATCATTTTTCAAGATAATCTTAATGCTTTTTTTTAACTCTTTGCACTCTGATGGTGCTTCCGACTCAGCATTCAAGATTGTGCATCATTTTGACGTTTTATTTATTCATTTTTCAAATTTAATTGTTAAAAATGCCTACATAATGGTTAAGAGATGTAGATTGATTTTTCAAAGAAATTCAACTTAACAGAATGATGTCTATTTATTTTTCATAGCAATAAACAAATCTTTGTATGTGGTGAATAGTTTTGCATCCAATTATTTTTCGAAATGCAGAGGGTTAACTACTCAATTATTTTCAAAAGATTTTCGAATTTTAAATTTTAGCATACAGAGAAATAATGAACAGATTAGAAATTTTTAAATATTTTCTTTTGTTGTTGTTACTAATGACACTTGCCGTGGACAAGCGCGTTGATGGCTTTCAGCGATTTTAAGCCAATTGAATGTCCCTTGCAATTCAGTTGCGCCTACTAGGGCCAAGACTACGGCTTTGTTAATTCATGCGTCACATTCGCTTGTTCAACCCTCTTTTTACTGAGGGGCACATTCACACATCTCACAAATAAAACATAGAAAAACCATCCCTCAACTGGGAATCCACCCTTGGACGCCCAGATCAGGGGGCAGACGCGCTACCGCTGAGACAGGACGTCGGTATATTTTCTTTTGCTACAATATCAAAATAACCATTATATTTTAAAAAAATGTAACGTAAACCTCTCAGTTGTCATTTATGAACTGAAAATATAATTAAATAGAGACAAAAAAGTATAAGAAAGAGTATAAGAAAACAAATTCATGCATTAAGAGGTAAAAAATTAGCATTGCCTAAACTTATGATATTCTTTATACATATGCTAACTTTGGTAGGATATTGTAGCTGCTTTGAAGCTTTCGGTATAAATTGAGAAAAGAAATATGACCTGTCTTTCTATATATATTTAACTTTTGGACTCGAAGGAAAGTGAAAACTTAAGCTGAATGAAAGAATAAATTTGGGATTTACACACTTCTATCAAATATGAGCAAAATTTCTTATTAATTTCCATAGTGACATGTTCGAATAAATCTTGTTCAGTTCCAATACCAAATAATATCCTAATATGAAAAGTTTATCCTACACAGGATTTAGGGTTATTTTTTATTTTAATTCCTTTCCGCATCATAGAAAAATTCCTGGCAATTTTAAGAATTAGTAAAAATAAACACGGTAAAATTTGAGAATGAGATTTCAAAGTAGTAAAAAAAATGGTTGCAGTATATCTTTAAAATATGAAACATTCTCAATAAAAATCAAAGTAAAATTTTAACATATAATTTCCAGAAATTCTAATTCATAATAATTTTAAATTGACACTAAGTTTTAGAACAACTGAAATGTGCAGAAAAAATTTATTTTAACCCTTTTCAGTTCGAAAAATAACTAGATGCAAAATTATTCCCCTCATACAAAATTTTTTTTATTGCTATAAAAAATAAATATACATAATTCTTTTAAGTCGAATTTCTTTGAAAAATTAATCTACATTTCTTAACCATTATGTAGGCATTTTTAACCATTAAATTTGAAAAATAAATGAATAAAACGTCAAAATGATGCTTAGTCTTGAATGTCGAGTCGCACTCGACATCGGACCGTAAAGGGTTAAAAACAATGAAGTATTTATTCAACAACAATTCTAGTTCTAACATGTTGATCTTGTATGTTGTCATTTCCATTATTCAGTGTCACATGATAAAGAAATAATGTAGTAAATTTAACCTAAATAGAGCAAACGAATCAAATGTGTGATTTCAGCTCTTTTATTTGGCAGTAATTCATCATTGCACATAACTTTCAGTGAAAACAAATGACTCTTTCAATTTGGAAGAAAAGAGATGAAGATTCCAACAGCCAATCAGAACATTTTGAATCATTCATTAGACCATCTTGAATATTGCAATTAAAAGAACAGCCAAGGGATAAAACATAAGAATGTTTGTCCCTAATTAATGTCTCCATACAATGTCTTAAAAGATTCAAGTCAAAGAAGGTCATTTTTTCAAACTTTTCGTTAATTATTCTACATTTTTTGAATAAAGTCAAACTATCTTGCATCTTATCCAAAAATCTTGAATAAAATCCAAGATTATTTTGGATTATACTCAAGAAATTTGAATAAAGTTCGAGACTATCTTCAATTTTTTAAAAAAACATTGAATAGAAATAAAAGACAGAACTCAGAGCTTCCTAGTTCTAATTTATGTTTCAACATATTGCTTTAAATACCTAAGCTAAAGAACAGCACTTTTGTCAAAATTTTGGTTGATTTGATTATTAACACTTGAATAGTGCAGTGAAAAATTGCATGCAAAGAGTAGCGGTTATTTCTTTTTCTACTAATTCATGTTTCCATACAATTCCTGAAAAACTAAGTCAACGAAAGGCATTTTTTTCAAATTTTTGGTTAATTAATATACAAATTTTTGTTAATTGTTTTTGTAGAAAAAAGAGAAAAGTTGGAATTTTAAACCAAAGTTTAGAAATTATGATTTACTTTATAAATATTGTTTTACGAACATTGAAAATTAAGAGTTATTTACCAAAAATTACTTCATGTTTAAAATTGTGGCATCACTATAGTGAAACAAAGTAACACCAATTAAAACAAATAACTATTAAACTGAAAATATATTCAGAGCATTCGAAAATATTGAATTAGTGAGAAGACAGAAAATATTTATATTTCAAGGAAATAATTCTTTTTGTAAGATAACTAGTAGTACTTGCAAGTTGTTACCCAGAGCAAAGAATTCAAGAAAAAAAGATAGCTTTAAGCTAAAGTTAAGCCTTCAGCCGGTATGACATTAGCATGTTAAGCAACATCAAATAAAAATCCAAAAAATCCAAAAAAATGCTACAAAATAAATTTTTATAACACACATACAGAAATATTTAGACTTTTAGAAAGGTAAAAACATGATATGTCTATAGACGAAACAAAAGCGATCATTTCGCTCTTCAGGAGATTCATTCTGTCTCCGAAATTCAGTGGCATTGCGATTGAAAGGAAGGCGGTTATTTCGCTCGTCAAAAGACTACTTCCCTGAGTGTGGACGCCACTTCTATGATATTCACTAATCGAACATTTCTTTCCTCTTCATTTCTCAAATTCTGCAACAGACGAAGCGATTTGCATTGCTGTTTAAAATCAGACGTAAACAAAGACATGTAAAGCAAAAACATACCATAGCCCTTGCTGTTTGCACATGCGCAGTTTGAGATTTTCCTGCATTTGTGGATTAGAGAAAAGTTGAAGTGGCAATTAAAAAATTCCTTTTTTTATTTTGATATGAATTTAATGCACTAAAACGTTTCCCAATAAATGCTCTACAAAATGGTATAAACATTTTCACTATCCTTTAACCAATGATTTTTTGCGGTTCAAACCTAAAGACGCTTTTAGTGTACCATTTTGTACTATGTACAGATAATGTGAATTATGTTCGTGATTTCCATTCAGTATATAATTTTTTTAATACAATAACCTGCATTAAATAAATAGTTACATTTAATGTGTAACCGACTATTGAATAAAATTTTACAAGGTTTAAAAATATAGAAATTTGGGCTTTAGAATCAATTGCTTATCTTTACTTTTTGAAGTAATAAAATGAAAAGGCTTAGCTAATTTTCAGTAACAATTCCAAACGTGTTCTTACATCGCTTTGAAATAAAATATCAATTTTTACACTCATTTTCCATCTAAAGTGATGCCAAAATCCATTCAGTTAAACCTTTCTTTCAACGTTAGAAATAAGATAAAAGTCTTGAATTTAACGAATAAAGATAATGGACTACTTTAAGAAGGCTTTCTAGATGGCTTGAATATCAAATGCTAAGTTTTGAAGACTCGATATATCTTTTAATGGAACCATTAAGGAAAGATATTTCTCAATTAGCACATACTAGGAAGGTAAATGGAAAGCATACCATCACAACCTGTTTCAAAGTGTGTTGTAGTTATCGTCCTATTTAAATCTCTAAGTGGTTGTCTTAGATCAGTTAGAGATATTATTGAAACGCCGATTACGAATTTTCCCTTGAGGAGATTGGGACACCAGTTAATTTAAACTGGACGAAGAGGGCAGAAACTAATGTTCTGTTATTTAATTGTTGCAGTTTGATTTAAGAGTAAAAAGTTTCCATTATTAAATGGGTAAGGATTGTTATTTAGTTCAAAGGTTTAAAAGTGATGCACTTTGCTAAACTGTAGTTTTAAACCATGCACAATTCTTGGCTCTAAGCAATTAAAGAGTAGATTAAAAGTACCATTAACAATCAAGCTTTAAGTTCTTTGTTAAAAGGTTGCCTCCTATTTAACAAACATTGTACTTTAAGGTGACTTAGTGAACTATGCGTATTTTTTAATTCACTTGAATTAGAACTGTGAAAAGTCTTAATGTCTAGTCACTTGAACTCAGTTTGAAGTAGTTAGCAGGAAAACGGAAAAAATAGAAGTAATGTACCATTGGTGTATCAGTTGAGTAGAACAAGTAATACATTACATTACATACATACATACATACATACATACATACATACATACATACATAC
>JAOUZG010050066.1:1119159-1167013 GCA_026289955.1 Argiope argentata | reverse complement strand
ACATACATACATACATACATACATACATACATACATACATACATACACGAAGTGAATTCCGACACTTAGATCGACACAGAAATTACATCTTATTAAAAAATCACAATTAATATAAATAATTGATAAAAAAATTATACCTCGTCAAAACAAGATCAAGTTCTTATCCGTTGAAAAAATATCAGAACAGACTCGCGACACAATCAGAACATATTCAGTTGGCGTTGAATTGTTAACGTCAATTGAGGCTTCACCGCCATTTGAGGCAACGCCAAAAGGTATGAATTTTCTACTCCAGTTGGGATAACGCAATACGGATTAAACGTTTTTAATTAGCCGATTTTTCGGATTCATTTTGAAGTACTTTCAAAACAAAATACGGAGTTAAGAAAATTAAAAATTTCTAATCTGTTTTCCGCTATCCTAACTGGAGTTGAAAATTCACGAATTTCCGTTGCCTGGATTGGCGTTAAAAAATCAACACAAATTGAATGTGTTCTGATTTATTTTCAACGGATACGAATTTGGCTTTGTTTCGACCTGGTATGGTTTTTGATCTATTTTTTGTATTAATTAGAATTATTAAATATAAAGGAAATTAAAAACTTTCTTTTCTTTACCTAAGTACGAAATGACTTAACTTTTATTTATATTTCTTGTTACTATTATTGACATTTCTTTTAAAAGCGAATTTATTGTTCAGGATCTATAACCGGTACTTCGGCTCTTTTTCCCAAATTAGATTATCATAGAAAGTAGCCGTAGGTAACGATTTCTTTAGCTGTCTTCTTATTTTTTAAAGTTTTTTTTTTTTTTGATGTTCTGTCCAATTTATGTTATTTTATGAATTCGAACCGAGAGAGTCATTTGTCAAATATTGAATTATTTTATTATTATAAATGTACTCTGACTTACTATAAATTTAGAGCTTTAAATATTTTTACGGTTATAACTGGTTTCTTTCTTTATATTTGAGGATGAGGGAAAAGGTTTTATGTTGCATTCTAGTTATTCCAGTTACTATATTACTGTTATTACATGACGTGCCAGACTATAACTATTTTGTTTTTACTGTAAAAAATATATTTTCTTGGCTTTCGGATTTCGTAATAAAAGCATAGAAAATTTTAAAAAAAAGAAAAAATCTATGAATTGCGCCTGTAATAGTGGAGAAAGAAACCGATTAAAATTTTATGACCGAATGTCTGGGAATTTTGTAAGAATTGAACCCATTTAGGGTACGGATGAATTTTACAAAGAAAATCATGTACTTTCAATGACAAATTGCGTAAATAAATTTAGGATTTTATTAAGTTTTTCAATTTCGTTTATACTTATCTTTATATTTCCAGATATATCCGTTTGAATAAGATTTAAGATTTTTTTTTCTTTGCTTCCCAGAAAATCAGTCCTTGTTATGGGTTTTGAAATTGCTGCCAAAATAAATAGCCACGAATTTTACTTGAACCACAAATTCAAAGTAACCAATATAGAACCAAAAGTTTTAATTTTAATACTGTTTACAGCATACAAATACAAATTCGATATGGTTTAATTTTTTGATCTATTCCCACAGGTAAAATGCTGACAACCAAATTTTCAAGACCTGTTGTCTTATAGCAAATAAGGGCTTCACAAAACTTTATTCCAGCTCAAGCGCAGAAAAGACAGGTTTATTTAACTTTCTAGTTAAAAAGTGCCTTGTTGCTTACAATTCTTAGTTTTATTTCCAAATTTTAAATTCCATCCGCAATATTTGCGTTTGGTAGTATATCGAACTTGAACTCTTCTGTTTGTAAATTATCTATGTTGAATTTCAATTTTCGAAAGTCCTCTTCTCAATTGCTGTTAAACGCTGTAGATTTTTCGAATAAACTTTTAATTAAACTGAAGATAAATACTCATCTGTAGCAATTTAAAAAATATTTTCTGCTGTTTCAGCTAATGATTGCACAGTATCCTTACTGATTGACGAAATTTACTGGTAATAAGATAGGTGTTCTATCCACAAATGTTTAAAAACTTCAGATTAAATTATATAGGCTCCTAAATTGTACAACTTATAAAGAAGTTTATGGTCTTTTCAATTCCTACTATTAACTCTCTCTCTCTCTCTCTCTCTCTCTCTCTCTCTCTATATATATATATATATATATATATATATATATATATATATATAAAGTAATTTTTTTAACTTCTAGTGGATAGCACTTGAAGTTAGAGTTTTTTTCAAATATTAATTAATTAGTTTTTCCTTAAATAAAAACTATGTTTCTGGACAATATAATTTTTTGATCAATTATTTATTGTAATTGTTAGGCCGGGATATCCTGGAAGGCAGGGAGTTAGATTCGTATTCTCTGAATGGCGAGTTCGAAACTGCTAGCTAAAACTCCCCCTGTACTGCGTGGTGGACGTTGAATCTGTCGTGGTCATAAATTCTTATTGTGGAGAGTAAAATTTCTGGGAGTACCGGGTCAGAGGTGATCATTCTCTGTTCCAGGTCTAAATTACAATCGGTAGATGAAAGAATGAAACGCATGAATGAAGCCCGCCACGTAAAAAGGGTTTGTGACGTATATGAGCTAAGTTTTTATGTTACTCGTTTATCACCTACTCACTACTAAATGTAATTTTTAAAAACGGAATGATTTAAAAACGGCATTTTGAGCAATTAACCTTGATTTTTTAAACATAAGCATCATATAAGTGCAATATATAAAATGCAAGTTAAATTATCGCTATCCAAGGCAGGGACGACATAATAAGATTTAGTTAAATTAGTATTTAGAACTGTAATATTAACCAAATGAAATTGAGATTCAAGCTAAGTGAACTATAACTCAGGCTTGTTATTCCAAAAAGTTGAAGTCTTCATTGCATCTTTGGAATCATCACTGTCTTAGCTACTGTTTTTACTAAAGACCAATTTTTCAGCCATTATAGTAGCTATTAAAATTTGTACATCAAATATTAACGGAATGGCAAAATTCAACATATGCTATGATTTTTTAAAGTTCAACTAATAATGAAAACCTCAACATAACAATTAAACCAGCTGATTTCGTTTTATTCAAAACAACTGGTTTGAATCTGTAATTCGGCATTTCTATTAAATCGAATAGTTAAGACAAGAAATGAGAACTTACCGGTCCAACATGATTGTTTATTTCATTACTTAGCTCCTAATTTGAATTTAGTAGTAATAGCAAGAGTAAACACCGCTTATAAAAAACAATCTTTATTAACAAAATAATATAATGTTATGAATTTTATGTAAATTAAATATAAATACTGTTACGTTTTTAGCGTAGCAGGCTCAGATTGAATGGACTTTACTTGAGGAGAGCACAAACAAATTTATTTACAACTATTTACAGGATAATTGATAAAATAAAAATTTCAGATAAATACAATCCTGCAGTCAACAGTCACTTACAGCTTTGCGCACAATAAAAACAGACTGCAAAACATCTATCGTATAGCACAGCAAACAGTAAATCGCAACGAGCTCAACAACACAACGTTAACAGCAAACGCAAATACAACTCACTAAAGTAACCCGCTAGTCCAGAGAGACGCTGCTCTTCCTAGAGGAGGAAAAACTCTCAACTAACTCACTCCGGCAACCCGTCCTTTATATAGCCGAGCCAGCGCGCGCCCAAAGGCATGGGGAAGCAACGCGGCGCTTCACGTAAGATCCAGCGGCTATCAGACTTATCCTATCGCCAAATCCACCCGGCCGTCGCCAAGCTCTTCAACGCATTGCCAATCGCTCTCTCTTCGGAGTGTTTCAGCGGCGTTGGCCCGCTTGTAACAATATTGTATATATTTTTGAATTGTTGTGTTTGTATTGTAAATATTTGTAAATAGTTTAATTGTATAAAAATGAATTTACAAGGTAATCGTGCGGCAGCGAGAAAAGACCGTCCTAAAGGAATTTACAACACAATATCGCCCCATTTTGAGATTTGGCGATGTAGGCTTGTTGGCGACGTAAATAGGAAGTTAACAGTTTTTACTACACTTTAAAATCTGTAGTAGAAGCTAGGAATTAAAGTTTTGTTCTTATAGAATATTCGAAGAAGCTCTACAGTTGTCTGGAAAGAATGAGTGCTGTCTGTGGTAGCCCCGCCCGCGTTAGTAGTACGTTATTTAAGGCGAGCCTTAAAGGCGGGGAATCAGATGAGTTCGGAGTCGAACGACGATAATTGGCTGAACTTGAAAGAGTGTTTTTTTTGCTTGTTGCCGTGTGAATCTGTGGCTTTGCTGTTATTTGAAATTAGCAGATTAAGTAGAGTTAATTCGCTGTGAATTTTATAACTTGTGTTGCGAATATTTAATATAAGTTTTCATAGACAATACAATTTGCATCTTCGCAAGACTCTTATGGGATAATTATTTTTTGAGCAATAATCTCAACGCAACCAGCTCTTGTTATAAGAAAAGAAATAAAAGTAATTCGAAATTGTCACCACAATATTTATAGTTAAAATTAGTTCATTTCAGTTCACAAAGTAACGATTCTTATAGTAGCGACCGCCACACTAATCATTTTATTGTTTCGCAAAATGTTTAATTGTTTGACATTTTTCAGTGTGAAAGTCAAGAAAGAAATGTACTTAATATATGAGCAAGAACAATAAGAAAATAATATACTAATATCTTTAAAGACAATCTAAAATGAATATAAAGATAAAAATGAAATCTGCTATGCATATTTTAATGTATCATGTCAGAACATCATTTCTTGAAGAGCCAAGCACCACATGCTCATGCGAGTTAAATTATATTTTCATTCATTTTAATGAGTGACTTTAGTACTGCAAACGATAAAAAAATACTTTAACTCGCATTGATTGTTTTTTAAAAAATATCGCATTTCCTATTCCTTTCATTTCATATAATCGCGTGCTCAAAAAGACATTTTTCTAGGTTTTATTTGCTGCAGTCATTAACTTATTTTTTAATCAGAGCTTTTGTAAATGCAATGGCAACGCGCTTATTAAAAGCTGATTTTGTTGAGATACTCGTGCAGATAAGATTTTCATTTTCCTCTTAAGAATTTTTGTTGACGTCAGAAACCTCATCCCCAAAACTATTTTATGTTCTGACATGATATTAAAGATAAGCCACAGAATAATGTATTAATGGTTCTACAAATTTATAGGATTTTGCTTCATTTAAAATATTTATGGACACGTGCGAAGCTATGAAAATAAAATTGTCCATGCTTACTCCAATTTGATAATTAAATACTTTTGTAGTGAATCATGAACAAGAAATAATGCATTAGAAATTTAATTGAAACTGACAGCAATTAATATTTTGTCTCCTAAATCCTTTCTTATTTATGATCTTTTAATTGAAAGTTAAATACATTTTTTTTCAGATGCCATAAAAAGTTTAAATCTTATTTCTTGACAAAAGTGACCAAATACATATGATTAGGCAGTGATGAATAAAGTCGGTTAGTGTAACAGGATATGATTTATTTAGAAGGTGTGCTTTCCTTCTATTTAAAATGCCATTATGAGATATAATTTTAATTTATGAGAAAATATAATACTAAGAAAGGCTCATTAAAAAAGCTCTTTTTCAAAAATTATCTATTATTAATCAGTTTTAGTTACGGCGACATGCATAATCATCTTATTATTTTCCCAATTACTCCAGAAAATATGGAGTATTTGGAAATTGTATTTTATCTTATGGTCACAAAAATGAACTGAATTGAAGTGAAAATATATGCAACGATAAGACACTGCCGCTTATTGTCATAGAATTTATTTTACCACCCATCCCCAAGCACCCTAAAATGCTAATTTTTCCGTTTTTCAATAAGAATTATATTTTATGGAAATGGATATAGTAACTACTTAACTTCAATTTGGATCGTTTCAATTTATAATCATTATATCACCATTTCTATATGGAAATAATTTTTTTAAACAAACATGTTTGAAAAAATTCATATATGTTAAAGTTAGACATAGAAAGTTTCTTTAAAATAAATAAGTAATGGTATATTAGCTTCAAATATATTTCTTTGTTTATTAATAAGGCATATTTCTAGACCGAATTACTGAGCCATAAGATCGCCAATATGGGGGATGAAGCGTAGCGGGTTCGTTCAGCGGCCTAGGGCCAATAGCCGAGTAACATAGCCACAATATCAAATTATACATTACTATCGCAGATATTATCTGGCTTATGAAGCTAGAGCCGTATATACATATATATCTTGTTCATATTTTCAATCGGTAATAAATTAACTTTTATTCATCCACTCAAGTCCAACTAAATTTTTTAAAACTTTTAGTGGACGATATTTGATGTCAGTACAGTTTTTTCAAATATTAATTCATCATTTTTTCAATTAAGAATTAAATTGCCCGTCCAAAAATCGTTTACTCTATAGCAAATAATTAATGAATTCAGTTTGTTTTTCCCCCCACACTAATGAGGTTATGCTTAACATGTTTTCGGCCTATCATTTCTAACGAACTCTGTTTATTTTCTTAATGTTTATGGTATTTAAAATCAAACATGTTAAATTATTGATTTTTCGGATTCATTTTAAAGTAATTTCGAATTTAAATAGTACAGAATAAAGAAAAAATTAATTTCTAATCTATATTGCGTTACCTTACTGCCATAGAAAATTCATGCATTCTGAGTTGCCTCAATTGGCTGGGAATCCTCAATTGGCGTTGAAAATTCAACGCTAGTATAATTTTTGGACCCATTATTTATAGTAAGCGTATTAATTAGGCCACGATAGCCTGGTTGGTAGGACGTTGAATTCGCATCCGGGGATCTGCAAGTTCCAATTAGCCAGCTGGAGACTGTGTGTGTGTTTGGTGGACGCCATTTTATTACTCATAATTCTTGTTCTGGATTAATAATATTGTTTCTGTTCTCCGTTTTGGTCATTTATTGGGTTAAATGCCCCGGGATAGCTTGGTTGGTACGGCAGTGGTATCTTATTCCTTAACTTGCGATTTCGAACCTCGCCGGTTGAAGGCTCTCGAAGAATACTTGCCTGGCGCTCGTTAAATTTGTCTTGGTCACAAAGTCCTCCACGTCGATAGTAATACCAAAGGGGTTACTGAGTCTGAAGTGATCGTTCTCTGTTCTAGATCTAATTTACGATTTGTGGATAAATGCATGAAAAAAAGTCCAACCTACAAAAACGGTTTGCGACGTATGTGAGCTACAATTCCTACATCTGCCTTCGGGTGTTCAAAGGTCCATATCCTCAGAAGCTACTGCACCCCCTCTTTCCGTTTTAAAGCGGAACACGAGAACAACAACAATTGTAATTATTTAATAAAATGTAAATAATAAAAGATTTTCTTTGTTAAACTAAGTTGAAATTGATTATAAAACCTTTTTTTTATAATCTTTTCTCTTAATAATGTTTTCATCGCTATTTGTCGGCAGAAGCTCAAAGTAAAATCTTAAATTTAATTATGAGATTCTAATCATTTTTTAAATATTAATCTTGCCACTAGTTTCTTGCTTATATCACTATTTAAGAGTTATTTATTTTCGAAGTCAGGAGTTCTTCGAAAAAAATAATAACATGAAAGTTTTTTTAAAGTTATATTCTTCATCATATTTTTTATTGATTTTAATCACATTGAAACAAATTTAGGGTAACGCCTTTCTCGCCTTTGTAAATAAATATAATTCTTTGATTACGATCTAATATGTATGTTCTAATTCCCTCAGATACAAAAACATTTTATTATTTACGTCGGCTATTGTTCAAAGGGGGGCCGGGATGGCCTGGTTGGTAGAGCGATGGCCGCGTACTCCTTAGGTTACGAGCTCGAAACTCACCGGCCAAAAGATTCTCCGAGTGTATGGCGACTGGCGCTCGTTAAGTCTGTTCGTGGTGGAAAAGTCCCCCATGTCGAGAGTAATGTCACAGGGGTAACTGGGTCTGAGGTGATCGTTCTCTGTTCCAGGTCTAAATTACGATCTGAGATGTATGAATGAATTTGCACAAAAGCAGTCCGCCCTCTAAAAAGGGTTGTGAAGTGTGTGTTGCTAAGCCGTACTTTTGGCGCATTTAGGCTTAAAATCTGCTGATCGTATCAGCGAAGGCTTGTCCACGGCAAGTGCCATTAGTCACAACCCAACAACATAGCTCAAAAATAAATTCGATATTTGCAGCTCACATAACAAGATCATATTGAGCTCTCATTAGCTCAATACTGTTAGAGCTGGAAACGGCAATTTTCTAACTTATATTAAAATGACTCGATACTTAAACCGAATCGTGAAAGAAACCATGTCCGAATCACACAAGTCGTTTTTAACAGTTTTATATGTCAAAAAAATATTTTATTAGTGGTAAATTGGCTTAATGCGTTAAATTTCGGTATTTACAGACAACAAAGCACGATCATATTGAGCTCACGAATTTTTAAGAAAAAGCTGAAATTCCACGCCGTTAGACGAATGCTATAGGAGTCTTAAAAGTAATTTTCTAATTTTCGTTATCCCGACTCGATATTACTATCCAATTGCAAGTGAAATCTCTAAAAAAAAATTTTTAAACAACCATTGGAAGGATGGGTCAGAGGGAACCTAGCTCCGTCAAGAGCCTATCCCCTGTCATGATTATAGCTGAGCAGCATTGCTTTCAATGACGTGCGCTGCCTTAGCGACGAGCATTGAAAATGCGTCATAGTAGCAAGTAGAATTTGTTTTACAAAGTTATATTTATAAAAAAATTATTTTAATAGTGGTAATTTTGCTTGGTATGTTTATATTCGATGTGATCATAAAAAATAATATTCTTGTGTGTGTTGTGACTAATGGTACTTGCCGTGGACAAGCCACCGCTGATACGATCAGCAGATTTTAAGCCGAAGAAATGCGTCTCTTTGTTTCACATGTAGCGCCATCTGGGGTGAAGAGTACGACTTAGCTGCTCTCACGTCACAACGCTTTTAAGGGGGCGGACTTCATTCATGCCAATTCAAACACCACGGGCTCGTGCCAGTTAAATTATATTTCTGTTCGTTTTAATCGTTTCATTGAATGAGTCACTTTAGTATTGCAAACGATCCAAAAAAACCTTGTCTCGCATTTATCGTTAAAAAAAATATCGCATTTCCTATTTATTTCATTTCATAGAATCGCGTGTTCAAAGTGACATTTTTCTAGGATTTATTTGCTGTATTCATTAACTTAATTTTATAAATAAGAGCTTTTGTAAATGCAATGACAACACGTTGTTAATAACTGATTTTTTAATGCTTGCGCAGATAATAATATTCTTGTTTTTTGCCTACGGATTTTTGTTGAGTCCAGAAACCTCATCACGATGTAGGCCTTTTTTATGGAACTTACCATAGGTAAGCTCACTGAGGTAGTCAGCGATTTAAGTCCAATAAGCGTCTCATGTTTTGTAGTAAAGCCAACTAGGGCCAAGAGAACGACTTTTGCTACTTCGTACTTCTCTTGCAAAATCTATGTTCACATTGGGGCACATACACAGACCTTACGGATAGAGCACAGAAGAAAAATTATGCCCGGACCATGCTCGAACCCGCGACGTCAAGATCACGTGAAAGACTTGCTACCTCTGTGCCAGGACGCCAGTACCTTCATCATTACAGACGGAAAAACTCGACATAAAACATGAAAAGGACTGAAAGTGTTTCTTACCCTAACCCATTTTGCTTAAGCTTCCTCTTCTTCGCAAGCATGGAAATCTGGACATTTTTGTTTGGAACTGATGCTTACCCTGGTTTTTCACTTTATTACTTATAATTATTGTTCTGGATTATTAACACTGTTTCTGTTCTCTGTTTTGGTAATTTATTGGTTTAAATGGCCAGGGATAGCTTGGTTGGTAAAGTTTTGGAATCGTATTCCTTAGGTTGCGAATTCGAACCTCGCTGACCGAAGGCTCTCGATGAATAAGTGCCTGGCGCTGGTTAAGTCTGTCTTGGTCACAAAGTCTGCCATGTCGGGAGTAATTGCACTGGGGGGTAATTTGTCAGAGGTGATCGTTCTCTGTTCCAGATCTAAATTACGATAGATGGATGAATTGATAAAACGCATGAATAAATTCTGACCTGTATAAAGGGTTTATGACGTGTGTGCGTTTTACTTCTATCTTTGGGTGCTCAGGGGTCTATATCTTCAGAAGCTACTGCATCCTTCCTTCCGTTGTAGAGTGGAACGCGGCAACATTTGGTTGAATTTAATGCTATTCAGAAAAATTACTCATGGTGGACATTTTGGAACTTAGACGTAGGATGCCGTTTATTGGGCAAAATTAATTACCTCCCCCCTGTATAATTTTTGAATATAAAATTCCTAGCGAAATTCTGATATTGCATACAGCATCACCTAACGACCGTTTTAGTTTGTTTCACTATACATTTGTCAAACTAAAGTAATAACATGACTTATCGATTCATGAAATACAGAGAAAATATTCAGTCAGAATTGTATTCTTTTAAACTTTGCTTCTTTTAAATTCTATGTATTATGCTTTAATTAACATACAGATTATAGGCATTGAAATTTGATGGGTCTTCTGAATCACCCATTCGATATTGTTTTTAAAAAACATTAATTAAAACTTATTTGCTATTGTAGCCGCTCTAGTAACAGTAACTGCTGTGACATAGCCTTCTGATGTCTATTTCCAAAGATTTGGAAGAATGCAGGAAAATGAATGAATTTTTTGAGGAAATGTTACTTTTTACCACTATATAAAAGAATGCACAGAAATCTCCGAACATAGAAAACATCTTTAGGTTGAAAATAGTGACTTGAGTGCAGTACTGATGGTACCAAGTAATCTTAGAACTATGAAGGACATAATGTCGATAATTGTCAGTTTTTTTTTGCCAACTACTTGAAAGTTTGTAGAGTAGGAGGAGGTGGTCAATATTTGACCACTTTAAGGTCAATAACATCGAAGAGAATATCAGTTTGACAGATTCGGTCAATGTAAAGGTGGACATTGCTACAGTCCACAATCGGTCACAACAAATCCTGTCGATACTGCTACGCTTGGCGGTGGCGGGGTTGTCGACTGTTCACAAGAAGAAGCGCCATCTGATGCCTGGTGGTGATGACCAGTACAGATCAGATGATGGCGTATGCTGCATGATTTTATCCATGCTCTTATTTGTATATCTTAACCCTACAAAGGTAACCTTTAAAAACCTAACAAGAATGATAACCATTCGTCTCCTAGACGAAGTGTATTTAAAATCAATTTTGTAAAGCTTATTCAATTTAAAGCATACTACTTGCAGATGGTTTCATGACTCTTATTTGTCAAGTAGGATAAAAATATCATTTATTTATTTTCGAAGGAATCTTTAGACATATGCGTTATGTTCTCCGCACATTGCTCTTGAACATAAACAAAAATTGCGCGTCATTCTGCGCAAATTATATGGGCAAAATGCACAAATATTTCGTTTTTTAAATTTCGGCTTGTTGAGGTCGTTGAATTTTTTAATTGATTTTTAAAAGTCCACTTATAACAGTTCTTGTTGATCAGAGCAAAGTTGATATGTTGAGAAGCTTCTGCATCAATGGAGCAAGATGAGCTTCAATAAAATCTTCATCTTTCGATTCATTCTCAGAAGTAGAATTATCTTCCTTACTTAATTATTCCAAAAATTCACGGATAGCTTCTGGCCTACCCCACAAATTTTCTCCGGGAAAATGACTCGACATCTCCAAAGATACACATAAACACCTTCTTAATAAAAAGGGACAGGTAACCATTCGTCTCTGGGACGTCTAGTGTTCTGGATATACTACAAGCAGAAATATTTCAGGGAAAAAGGAGTGTCCTCATTTGTAGTTCCCAAGGTCCGATAAAGGTACTGAGTAGAACGATCCATTTACTGTTATAGGAGAAGAATAGTCAAAGCTATTTCGTTAGCGTTCCTTCAGGAGACGAATGGTTAGCATTCTAGGGTTAAATCCTTCCACCATTTATATGCCAATTGTCTGTTTCTAATGTAATCTTTTAAATAAATAACTGTTATACTAATTCATTTTACTGAATCCCTTAATGACCACTACATTATTAATTTCTACTCCTGGATAGGAATATTGAAAGTATGCAAGCAAATTTATCGATTAAAATTTAGAGATTTACTTTTATTTTATGTAATTGGCTTCAATAGTTCTCTGTAAGATTGTAAAAATTCAGTTGATATTTTCTCAATTTATGAATATAAATATCTCTAGTCTGATTTAGCAATTGGTAGTGAGTTTTCAGAGAGACGGAAAGTGATCACAATTTAGATTTTTTTAAATTTCAACATTACATAAAGTTGAATAGAAACTTTTTATGTCCCTCTCTGAACGTAAAACATTCTGAAAGATTGCTGGATTCATAACAATTGTAAATTTTTTTTCGAATTATAAGCAATTTTTAAATCGTTCTTTGAGTTCGGGGAATAAATTATAATTTCTGAGAATTCAGCCGAAAAATTTCTTGTTTGACTTCAGTCTGGATTTTTCTGTCTGCGTTAAGAATATTGATGGACTAACAAGAAAAACACATTTCAAATGTAAGCAATGGGAGTTTCTTTTCTTCTGTATATCCGCGTAAATTCCATGAAATTCATCCAGTATACACCTTGTTTTCTTTTATTACATCATTTATCAAATAACATTTGAAACTAACGTTTGACTGCAAAAGTTTTTAGCACCAATAATGGTTGAATCTTTCAATTTCTGATCTTTAATTTGAAATCCCGCAAAACATCGAGATTATTTTTTAACGCAAATTATTTATTTATAATTCGAAGATGTAATTTACATATAAGGGATAATTAGTTCACAAAAAGAATTTTTGTGGCAAATTTGAAGAAAAAAAAGGACTGCGCATGTTATGTTGAAAACATGCGTATTACCTGATGTTCAGAAGCGACATATGAGATAAACCGAGAAAGAAAGATCATCTAAGAGTTTGTATGATCAGTAATAAATTCCTTTTTATGCTACCGTTATAAAGCTGTGAATGGGCAGATTACCTGGCTAATCTGTAGATAAATTAATTTGCTCCCATAAAACGGAAAATTAAGAATTTTCTACCTTTTTTTATTAGGTAATGCGCACATTAGCGTTATCCTATCTGTAAGGTTCAAAGTTCTGTTTTTCTCATTTCTTTTCCCAACTCCTTCTCCCTTTCCCTCCGGTTTGGATTGACTGACGTCTGGTCTTTGCCGGTAGCTGAACGCTCGCATTTCGCTGCGGTTCTTAGTAAAACAGAGGTTAGGTTTTATAGGCAGTACTAAAACGGGTGTTTTAAAACAATTATAAGCGAATTCTGAATTCAGTGTTTGCAATCACATACTTTCTAAAGAAAAAAAAATTCCTCTCCGACAGAATTTTTGCACCAAACAGCAATAAAACATTCAATCAGAGTTCTTTAAAAATTCGACAACAAATCTAGTCTTATATCCCACAAATAGATGTGTTAGTAGCAAACATCAACTGCTATCTCATTCAAATCAGCATCAATCTTTAGATTACACTAATAAGTAAATATTATTTTACCTTATCTTTCAAAAATACCTTTTTTAATTGTAATAATATAATAAATAGTTTTAGTCCTTGAAGTTTTTCGATTGATTAATGATTGATTGTTCGATTGTGTTTACTTGATTGTTTAGGTATCAAAAATAAGTATTAAAATGAAATCTGCTATGAATATTTCAATGTATCATGCCAGAACACAATTTCTTGAATCGCCAAGCACGACGTGCTCGTGCAAATTAAATTATATTTTTATTCATTTTAATTAATTTATTGAATGAGTCCTTTGAGTATTGCCAACGATCCAAACAATACTTTCTCTCGCATTGAATGTTTTAAAAAATATCAAATTTCCTGTCTTTTCCATTTTTATATAATCACGTTCTCAGAATGATATTTTTCTAGGCTTTATTTCCGGGAGTCATTAACTTATTTTTTTAAATCAGAGCTTTGGTAAATTCAATGACAACTCATTATTAAAAGCTGATTTTTTTGAGATGTTAGTGCAGATAATAAAAGTTTTATTTTTCTCCTACGTAATTTTGTTGACACCAAAAACTTCAACCCAAAAACAACATCATGTTCAGACATGAGATAATAAACAACATTTAATTTTATCATACGGAATGGTTGCCGTGCATAAATAAAGATCTCATTTTCACTTTAACGAGTGCTTAATAGGTATTATGCAGATTTAGATAATTCACAGATTACCTAGGTAATTTTAGAAATAAAGCATTTTTTTGCAATTTAAAGTATTACCCTATTTAATATGCATGTAAACTGATTTCAACACTTTAGTAGTAACATCAATTTTCTAATCAGTTTGTAAGTCAAAACGAATTAATGTAACTAGAAGTGACTATACGAGATATCTTGATATATGTACACTCATGGTTTTTATGTTCACTTAAATAATTTGTTACGCTTAATCCAGATTTTCCAAAATTAGTAAGTAGTATTATGAAATTATAAAGAGTGAAATATAAAGAAAGATTGTTTACCACTAATACGAAACAATAGACGCATTGTAAAAAAAATTTAACAGTTCATACATGAGATTTTAATCAACATTTTGATATATTTTTACTAAAATGTAGTGAAAAACTGCATTTTTTTGGTTTCTCTTTAGGACTCCTAAACATTATGAAACTTCCATAAATATCTTTCGAAAGATTATCATTTATTAAAAGTACATTCCGATAACAAACGATATTATTGAAAAATATTGATATACAATATTGAACAATATTTTACTAATTTATCAGTTACTGAAAGCAACTAAGATATGTCTGTTAAAAATAAATATGTGTTTGATGTTTCTGTATAAATCAGAGAATGAAGTGAAAGAGGGAATCTCAGTTCAATCTGTCATTTAATATAAATGAATGTTTAATGTTTCTGTGTATATTAGTGAAGGAAGTCAAAAAAGGAATCTTAATTAAGTTTCCCAATTTCGTAGATTCCTTTACGAACTCTGATAGTAACCACATACAACTGTATCTTTGGAAATGTTATCAGTTGATTGTCAAGTATGATTGCACATCCTATTAGATGAAAGTAGGCATGAAGAAACATCTATTACTTGTGCAATCCAATTTTTTCGTCAATTATACCAAAGATGTTGTGATTCACATTTGTTTTCTACTGTAAATTGATATTAGTTTCATTGTTATGAATGTGAATATTAGTGATCATACCAAATATCATGTTCTTACTAAAATCAGTGATTGTATCTATGGATAAACCTAATTTTACATAAATAAATGTCTTAAAGGAATAATGGTCTTTATTAGAAGTTATTGCGAATTGTTTACTTCGGTTATGAAATTTTAAGACATTAAAGATGTTTGGCATTTTTGTAAAGAAAGTCTATTTCAAATGAAATAGATCGTTTCTAATAAATTTAAAAAATATAGGATTTAAGAATTTTCAAATAATTTAAACTATTTATCATTCTTTCCTGCTTTTCCTTTAATATCCAATAAAATTTATTTGAAGCAAAACTTATAATTTTTTTTTTGTAATTCTTATTAAAAGTTGATATTTTAGGAATATTTATCTGAACACGCGTTGAATTTTCGTAACATTTTTATATTTTTTAAATTTTTTTTCTAAATTTTATTATTTAAAAGAACCCGAAATACAAAAATCAGATCTATTTTAGTTTCATTATCTAACCAACATTTTCATTATCAGTTTTATTTGATTTCCGCGAAAATGAAGACATTAGGAATATTTAAGTTTTTTATAAATCTGATTAGAACATCATTTTGAGAAGATTCGATAAAATGTTTTCTTTCTTTAAGACCTTAAAATATTCATTTTATTGACAAAAGCATTTTATAATAGTGTCGTGAATTTTGTATAAATAAGATGCAAACTTCGATGTAATTTTTGTAAATATTTATGATTTTTTTTGAAAAATATTGTAAATATTTGTAAATAGTTTAATTTTATAAATTAGTTGTAATGGAATAGCGTGTGAGCCAGAAAAGACCATTCTAAGGGGATTTACAACCGAATAATTCCATATTTAATTAATTTGGTGATGTAGAAGCTTTGAGGACCTAATGAGGTCTCTAACGGTTTTTACTGCACGCTAAAGGTGAAGTAGAAAATTGAAATAAAAATATTTCCTAGAGAATTTTGGAGAAAGTTCCTCACTTAACCGAAACGAATGCGTCTTTTCTGTCTTTGCCTACCCAACGTTAGTGAGACTCTTTTTAAGGAACGGCTTCAGATGTGTAATCAGATCAGTTTGGTCAACTAGCTACGTTAGTAAGCTTAGCTTGAAAGAATGTCTTTTCACATTGAAGTGTGTTCTATAGCTTTGCTGTTAACCGAAATTAGCAAATTAAACATATATATTTCTCTGTATATTTGTAGCTTCTGTTGCGTATATTTAATACAATGTTTTCTAAACAATAAAATCTGCATCTTCGTATCGTTCTTGTGAGAATTTTTGTAACAACAGTTTATATTTGAATATAAACACATATTTTGGAGATAAGAGATAGAGATGAAAGTTTCATATTTTCTTCCATTTTTTTGTTCATTTCAAAATCCTTAGCTTCTTTTCTGAATCTTTAAAATAAAACTTTCTTTTTTCTAAATTGCTAACAGAATTCTAGATTACCAGGTTATTTTTTGTACTTCGGTTAAACGTGACCAACCTAAAATACTGAATTTGAGCTAAATGTTAAGGTGAAGAATTTGGGAAATACCAAGCAAAACACAAAGATAACCTTTAAGCATGTGAAGCAACCCACACGATGCACACCTGCTATGGAAATGCTGTGAGCATTTGTGGAGGGTTAGATATTCACCCTTTATATTTACCAGATGTTACTTTGTATTAGAAATTGCTTCGTTTCCCTAAACAAGGGATCGAAAATCAGGTTTTCTAGAGCAAAATTCACTAAAGTATTAAATTTTAGATATGTTCTCAAACGTCAAGTGTTTCTTGGTGGAACAAGTTTTGAATGCATAAATTTTTTTATCATGTTATAACTTCATGCTGTTTTTGAGATTATGTTTTTGGCGTCAAAAAAAAATCCGTGGGCGAAAAATATAAATTTTATTATCTGCACGAGTATCTCAAAAAATCATATTTTAATGCATTGCCATTTTAATTACAAAAGTTCTGATTTAAAATAATAAGTTCATAATTTGCTATACATATTTCAATGTATTATGTCAGAACATCATTTCTTGAACGGCCAAGCACCACATGCTCGTGCAATTTAAATTACATTTTTGCTCGTTTTAATGGTTTCGTCGAATGAGTCACTTTAGTATTGAAAACGATCCAAAAAACTTTTGTCCCGCATTTTTTGTTTAAAAAAAAAGAACACATTTCCTGTTTATTTCATCTCCTATAATCACGTGCTCAAAATGATATTTATCTAGGTATCATTTGCTGTAATAATTAACTTATTTTTTAAAACCAGAGCTTTTGAAAATGCAATGGCAACGCGCTACTAAAAGCTGATTTTTTAGATGCTCGTGCTCATAAAATTTCAATTTTTCACCTAAGGACTTTTGTTAACGCCACAACCCTCATTTCCCAAACAACATCATCTTCTAACATAAAAATAATAATGAGAAATTTATTAAAATAATAAAGATTAATTTATTAAAAATGGTAAAATTAACTCCACTAGAATAAAACTGATATAACTAACACATTTTTTTAATTAAAGAGTTTCTTTTAATTATTTTTGAGCGACTGTATGCTTTTAGAACTTAATGAGGAAAAATGTTAACAATTTGATTAATTTAAGATGCACATTTAATCAATGTATAAATGCAAATTTTATGACAGTGTGTTCAACATCTTAGGTTTGAGCGAATTTTTAAATTGAATGTTGATTGATGCGAATCCAAATTTATAAATAGTATGCTGCATGTAAAAAAAATGTTTCTGATCAATTACAAATATCTTTTATTTGATAAAAAATCTACTTCAAAAATATTTAAATGTGATAAAATAATATTTCATCTTAATATTTATACTTCTTAAAAAATTATAAATTTTGAATTTGATACAATCCTTCGATCTTATAAAACATGGTCAGTAAGAGTATCTTTTTAATCTTCTGCTATGAATACTGCCTGTGGTTATAAGCTACGAATATTATTATTTTAACATAATCTACACTTACATTGTCTTAGATAATCAACCATGGGAGAAAATTTAATGTCTGAATGGCATATTTAGAGATGGCCGATAGGTGGTAAAATATAAAGTGGTTTATAGAATACAGACATCCACCTTTTCTAACTCATTAAGCTTTAATTGCAAAAGATTGGAATACTTTTCTTTAAAATATTAATATCTCAAGAATATTTTATTATTAGATATGAAACAAAACAAAACATTTGTTTAAAAATTAAAATTTAATTTTTTAAAATTCATTAAATCCTTTATTGATTCAAACTACATAAAATATGATTTATTTCATTTGAACCATTTTTTTGATAAGATATTAAGTGGCTCAAACAACTTTACTTTTAGTTGACAAATTCTGGTTTTATCATAAATAATACATTATCGAGAAGTGTAAACATGTTTTCCTTTTTACACATAACAAATGGTTTAATTTAAAGATTAAATAAAGAAGAATCAACAAAGAAATGTTACATTGAAAAGTTTCAGAAGCCCTTTCAATAAACATAAAACATAGGTTAAATAATAAACATAAACATAGGTTAAACAGTAAACATAAACATAGGTTAAAACATTAGAATTATTATAAGGATGATTTTTCTAAATGCGATATAAAAAAATCAAGGTTGTGTGCTAATATTTTAGGAAATTATAGAGGAAAGTGCAAACATTTCACTTAATGTAATTGATAGAAATTCCAATAAAACAATTAATAAAATTAACAATTAAATTCCAATTAATCCAAACTTAAAAAATAACTCAGAAGGGCAAATTATTCAACCTCCAAAGTTTATATACCCAATTTTATAGCTATATGCAATGCTTAAAACGATAAAGCTTTTAAAGATATAGGTAAACATTCAGCTTTATTATAACTATAAATAGATAAATGATCGTAATTAATATTAATAGTAATGAGCTCAATTAATAATAACTGGAGTTTTAATTGTTTATTTTTAATAATTAATATACATAGTTTACATATCGATATTGTTATGTAAAATGGAAATTCACAATTTATTCTCTTTTCATAATATGCTTTCTGTAATTAAACATAAATATAACGAAATTCAAATAGTTGGTGCTGACGTATAATTCCTTAAAATGTAGCTTTTAATTGTTCGTGATTTAATGATATAAATTTCATCTTGAGACGGCGAAATTAAATTATCAAAGTCTTCGGATGCAATCGCATTCATTAAACGATAAGCGATGACTATAGAATTCGTTAATTAAATTGATTAAATTTATCAGATACAAATAAATAAGCATGATTAATTGCTTTCGTGGAAGAATTTATACAAATTTAATTAACTTTCCAAAACTTATCATAATAATTCTCTAACGTAAATAATCTATGATTGTCCAATATTTTATTTGATATATTGTATCCTATAGATCGTATATAATATCATTTTGAAACTAAACACTCGCTTATAAATAAATTTCTAATAGATTGTTTGTGAAAGTGTTTCATTTAATATAATTTTATTGAACTTTTAACATGTTTATATTGAAGGATTATTACCAAACGATTTTCCATTCACTATGTGTATCTCTTGAAAATTTGCTATAGTAGTGTATGTTCATCGATAAAAATTAAACAATTGAACATCTCCAAAATGTAATTATAAATTAATCAATTATATTTAGTTTCCAATCAATAAAAAGAGCATTATCACATAGTTAATTTTAGAATTTTTTTACAAACTTCCCTAATTATCACTATATAAATTGTGGAATTAAAATTATTAGAAGTTTTAAAAATAAATGATCGTAAAATCTTATTTTTATTACTATAATAAACTATAATAGATTTTTTTTCTTTATAAGGAGGTAATGAAAAATTCTTAAAAAAAATATGCTGAAAACAATACGATAAGAAAATGCAACCGCTATGATAATTCTAAAAAAATACTTAAATTTTCTCTAAAAAGAACAGAGCAAAAAGTTAATAATAGAAATTCAAAATGGACTTAAAATGGAAAAGTATGACCTAAGCATAATTAATAGGAAAAATATGAAAAATTAACACAAAGAAATAACGGAATAGCAAATCTTTAGAAATAACGTTATGAAGCATAAAAAAAGTTTACCTTTTTTTCAAAAATATTGAATTTTTTAGGTAATGATGTTTTTTTCAAAATAGGTTTTTATTCAAGAACATAATTTTATCTCAATTACAGATCGAATTATTAGAAATTATGTCAGAATTTTATTCCTGCAAAAATTTCAAATTCTTTGTAATTAAGATGCAATCACTTGAAAATATATTATTGAAATTTTGTACTTTAATACTATAGATGAGTATTATTTCACAACTAAGCAAGCGGACAGTATGACTACTGTTATTCTTTTTGCTATCGGTATGAATACTTAAGTAAACGCTTTATAGTCTTAGAGTGTCCTTCATAACTCTAATATTATATTAAAATATCCCTTAAAAAACGGATTAATTTAGATTCAAATTCCAGAACTCTTATCTAATCTAAGTGTGCATTATTTACTTCAGGTTATACATGTTTTTATTTGCTATTTTACTATTACTTATGATTGTTTATAATCCATATTTGTATTCATGAAAATATAATTAAGATTAGAGTTTAAATATTACCCGGGATATTCTAAAAGCTAAGTGAACATAATGAAACACTAAGGGGCTTTAATCAATATGGATGACAAGACGTTAATAATAACCTTATATTTTATAATTATTAAAAACTATTTTTGCAAATTTATTTACTTAATAACTACCAATATCTGCACGGCATTGACCATGACATAACATCCAAGAAGAAAAATTAGCTTTAAACTTAAGTTTAGCATCCACTCGATATGAACACGCATGTAATGCAACATCATGTTGAATAACTGTGCAGCATGCAACAATTATAAAAATATATTAAAAAATTATCCAAAATAGCTACAAAACAATTTTTATAGCATATATGCTGAAATATTTAAACTCTTAAAAAGATAAAATATATGATATAACTGCAGACAAAACACACATTATTCCACAGCTCAGGAGATTCATTCAGTAATTCAGTTTTAGTGCGATTTAAAGAAAGATGGTAATTTCGCTCAGGAAATGAATCTCCTTCCCTAAGTACATGTGGGCATTATTTCTCTGATATTCGCTAACTGAACGTTTCTTTCCTCTTCTAATCAAGGTTGAATTTTCTTTTTTTGGGGGGGGGCATAATGAGCTTTGAATTGCTGTTTAACCACTTCGCATACATTGACGTGTCTGACACGCGCATCGAATTACTGAATTTTTATTTTCAAATCTGCAATTAAGCCACATAATCAAGTATTTAAATACGAAAAAAATCAATATGAAACGATTTGGTATCCCAAATGCTCCATATATTATTTAAAAAAATCAAATTCACAATAAATTAACAAAATAGGATGAGTTTTCTAATTAGAAAGTTAAATTCGTATGCCAAGCGGTTAAAAGTAAAAAAAAAATTATGTGCATATCAGCCCTTGCTATTTGCACTTGCGCAGTTTGAGGCTTTCGCGCATGTACGGATAAGGGCAAAATTTAAATTGTAATAATAAAACTCCATTTTTTTTGTTTTGATATGACTTTAATGTACTAAAACTTTTCCCAATAACTACTCTACACAATGGTATAAATATCTCCAATATTTGTTAGCTATTTATCGAGTTTTTGTGTTTCAAACATACAGATGCTTTCTGGAGATTTCATTTTATACCATGTATAGACTAGGTTAATATAAATTTTAAATCAATCTTCTTGAAGCCTTAGGTAATTACCTACCTCTAAATATTTAAAATGAGAAATAAGGCGTAATTTTTTTTACAATCATTACTCCTTTTCCATAATTATTCATACATTTCGTACTGTTCTATGTAATATTTTTGCAAATTCTTATCTTGTAATTCGTATTATTTATGAGTTTATAGAATTTTTTTACATGGACATTTATTGACTGAAAATCTTTTATTTGATGTTTTTTTATTCTAATCAATTTCTTTTAATAAGGCAACTTTCCAGTATTTTTCTTTTAAAACTAATCGAAAATATCATGTTTTAAAGTTCATATGGTGATTAAAATAAATCACATAGTAAAAGTTTAACATTTCTATTTGATATCCTTTGATTAAAAATACTAATATCAGAATACATTCCCTGGAAAATGATTCATTTAGTCATTAATGGCCGTCGCTGAAGTGGATGAAATTATGATCATGCTTCAAAACTGATCACTCGCCCAGTCCGAATATCTAGCATTTAAATCACGATTAGTTTCGTCATGTAAATGGTGAATCCAGTCACAGCTACTGGCGACAGGAACTGTTTACTTTGTATGATGAATGTCCGTAAAGGCGCAGTCATTTCCGTGTCCAAATCCTGAGAGAATCTTAAATACGCCCTAACCTATCACTGACGCATGTAATCGATAACCGGAATATCGGCTATAAATCTCCAAAGGATGCATGTCTATGTGTCTCCGAATGAAGATTTGCCTTCAGGGGAATGGGTTCTTGGAATGCAAAATTGAATACTTTAGTTAATTTATTTCCGAATTTCAATGTTAAATATGCATTTATTTGGAAAGCTGACATTACAGCCCGGGAGGCTGTTTTGAAAATAAAGGGAATATTTTGATTAACTCTTTGTCAATGTTAATTTTATCGTGGTATGATAAGAAAAATATATATACAAATATAAATCTTCGGCTAAGAATAACATACTAGAAATTAACTTCAATAAATCTACTGAGCAAGACATGTGATATATTTCCTTAAGGCAATTTTGCGAATAAAATTAACAGGAATTTTATCCACTGGAAGGCGTCGTAAACTTGCATAATCATAACTTTGCTTTTAATTGCTGGAATCGAAGTTGGATATGGATCAATGATTTAAATGTTATGACTACAAATCAAAATTTATTTTAACTTAATGTGTTTTATAGACATAAATAAGCAAATCTATATGCAGTAAATCATTTCATGAAGTTAAATACCAAATGCATTGATGATATTCAATATTGTTGACACAGCTATAAATGATTTGAACCCTGTAAATCATTTGGAAGAAAAAAACATGAAAAAGTGGTATTTACTTTTGTTACGAATTTGTAATTTCAGTGAAAATATCAGATGAAAACTTTTCATTTTTTACAGTTAGTTCTGTGTTTCACATACCCCAAAATAAATATAACTCAAAAAGTTTCTTTTCCCACTTAAAACAGGTAAAATAATTGAAAAACTAATCAATATATCATAATCGAATATTTTCAGGATTGCAATATATTAATTAACTTTTTATTTATGTATAGAAAAAATATATTAAATTATATTATTTATAATGTATGAGAAATGTTTTAAAAAAATATGTTAAAGCATTATTTGTGTTTGTAATGGAAACGGAATACTTAAAACTTTCTTCAATGACAAAAATGCAGTATTAATACATATTAAACCCTCGAGATCAATCTCTTCAAACTTTCTCGAACCCTCAGATAAAAGGTTTTATCCCCTGTTATATTATCTGATGGCAATAATCTATCATGCTATCAGTGCATCTAAAACTATTCTTATTGAGCAGAGAATAACTCTAAAAAACGAAGATTCTAAAAAATAGCAGAAAGTACAAAAGGAAATAAACATACATTTATTGGCTTCCATTATGTTTTTTAACCCTCCAAAAACATAATTTTTTTATTTCAAGTTGGCTCCAAAAATAAAGCCATTCTTTAACGTCATCGTCGAACTTTCTTAATTCCAGTTTAAGTAATTCAAAACTTTTCTTTTTCAATAACAATTTCATCAGAAGGATACTTTTCAATTAGCCAGAAGGCAATGAAAAATCGCCAAATATTATAGAATTCCGTCAAATTTTTAGATAGTATACAGCGAAAAATCGCCAATTAATGTAGAATTTTGCCAAATTTCTTTGGCGATCTTTCGCTGCCTTCAGGTTAATGGTAAAGTACCAATCAGAATTTCTTATAAAGTTGGCTTTGGGAATAATTCATGACAGTACTTACATTTTGTTGAGGATTGAAAATTCTGCTAGATCTTGTTTTAATCCTTATAGCTCCATCATGAAAATCTTCAACCACTTCAAATTCTATGTCAAATTCACTTTCAGAAAGAAGTTCAAGGACGCTCGGTTGAGTAATTTCCAACCGCTCTGATTTCGATTTAAAAACACCCAGTTCTGATTCCAGTTCGGTAATATCAACTCTTTACAAGGTCATTAGTTCTGTTAATTTATTTCGCGCTCTCTTAGAAGCAGCTTTATAATCTATCCGTGATTTCTTCAAAGGTTCAAGATTTGCCGTATCAATAACTATCGTAAACGCAGTTACCGAATGTACCGAAAAATGTTATATTATCACAAGATATATTGCGTTACCAACGCATTTATGAATGCGCTGACCTACTCAGCAGAGAATAGCTCTAAAAGCCGAATACTCTAAAATATAGCGGAAAGTTCAAAAGGAAATTATCAGACTTTTTTTTTGTCTTCCAATGCATTTATTTTCTAAAAACATAATTTCCAAACTTAACTCGAAACACGTTCAAACAATAGTTATCAGGTTACAGTTAATAAAAATACATTGCAGGTACAGTTAATAAAATAATACAGTTAGCGAAACTAATACTAAATAGTAGAGAGGTAGACATGACACTTTTGTGGAGGAATTGGGACTGTTTACCACTATTTAAAGGAATGCGCAGAAATCTCCGATCTTAGAAAACATCCGCAAGTTGAAAACAATGACTTGAGCTCAATACCGATGGTTCCAATTAATCTTAGGACTCTGAAGGGCATGACGTCTAAAGTTGTCAGTTTTTTCCTAACTGTTTGAAAGTTTTTAGAGGAGGAGATAATCAGTATTTGACCACTTTGGGGTCAATTATCTCGAAGAGAATATCAGCTTCACAGATTCGGTCAATGTAAGGATGGACATTGGTACAGTCCACAGTCGGCCACAACAAATCCTGTCGATACTGCTACGTTCAGTGGTGGCGGGGTGGTCGGCTGTACAGAAGTAGGTAGAAATGACACAAACCCTTATATGATATAAGTGAGTGATATTTATGAAACATAGATCTCTGATGTAATTCTAATATTTTTACTGAATCTATAGTATGAATGTACATATTGAGAGTTTTTTGAACATTGAAAATAATTAAAATTTGTTAAAGAGCTATAGTTGTAGCCACAGCATAATAAAATGAATGTCTTTGAATTAAGGGATTTCATTTATGAATTATTAAATTTAAATGTAAAAGTACAGATGGACATTATTTACACAGTTTCCACGGCGACAAATGATCAACCCTTCCTGAAAATTGGTTCAAAATTTGATAAAATCTGTATTTTAGAAGCACTGGCATCTTGACAAAGAAACAGCGTATCTTCCCCACGATCTGGGCGTCCCGGGTTCGAGCCCGGTTCGGGTATGGTTGTTCTTCTGAGTTTTCTCTGTTAGGTGTGTGAATGTTTTTCTCTCTAAAAAAGGGGCTGTGCAAGTGAGTGTGATAAGTGAATAGCGAAAGTCACTCTTGATGTTGGTTGGCACTACTGCAAAAACAAGAGACGCTGATTAGGCTTAAATCGCTCACTACCTCAGCGAGCTTATCAGTAGCAAATGCCGTAAGAAACAACAATATTTTCGAGGCTAAATCTGGGCATCAAATGTCATTTATCTAATTCTTTACGGTTCATTGAGTTCATTTGTAATCGAACAGCCAGACTAACATATTTCCCGTGGATGAAGTTAATTTAAAATTTGATAGAGATAAATATGCTCGTTAATCCATATACCTCATATAATCTGTTTAGATCAAAGCGTTTTTGAGTAGCCGTGTCCAATATTAGACAGGCATAATGGTACAAAAATGGATATAATGATAAAAATGGCAGTAAAATGGCCAACATTTCTATTATTATTTTATTTTTGTAGAACCTTTAGAAATTTCTGAAAACTACTAAGTATCACACGGGGCTTACAGAAGTAGACAACACAGATAAAGAACAACCATGCCCGAACCGGGACACCCAGATCACGAGGAAGACGGATTTCGGAAGTTCGAACTTAGAGATTTAACAAAATATCGAGTTTGATTTTTTTTGACAGCTACATTACTTCTTGTGTACTTTGAATACGAGAACATATAAATTGTTTTGTCACCATACAAAGACTTTGTCTTCCAAGTTTTGAATTTTTTAAAAATATTACATTAATATATCTTCATTTGTTAATTAACGGAACACATGATTGAAAAAATATAGAAATTATCAAAAGAAAAAGTGTGGACCATTATTCTTTTCTTCTAATTATTCTTTCTAATGGCACTTGCCATGGACAAACTCGTTGACGGAGTCAGCGATTTTAAGCCCAGATTGCGTCTCTTGTTTTGGAGTAGCTCCAACTAGAGCCAGGAGGCCTTAGTATCTTCATGCAGCTCATTCGCTTGCAAAGCCCCTTTTTACAGGGCATCACATTCACACATCTCATAGAGGATGACTGACCATGCCCCGCAATTTGAACCCATGGCGCCCAGATAACGGAGAAACACACGACTTCTTTGCCATGACATCGGTATTATTCGCTTGCATTTACAATTATTTATACATTTTAAATAAACAAATAAAATAAATAAAACCAATAATTATTCGAAATGCTTTATTAATACTCCTATGACAATATAAAATTAATAACAAGCTTTTCAGTTTATAAATTTTGAATTATTCTGACCACAAATATTTGCATTAATCGATTTTCCCCTTTTTAAAAATATCATACATTTTTCTTATTTAAATGCATCTTTAACTGTTCCATCTTGAAATTAATAAAACACTACTGAATTACAAGAATTATTTTAAAGACATATTTTTTAATTATTAATTTCGGATCATAAATTAGGAAGTGAACGATATGGAGCGATTGTAAGTTTAAAAAAATTGAAATAACAGCTTGAATTAAATGTAACATACCAAAAAAATTGTATTTAAATCATCTTTAAATGTTGCATCTTCAAATTAATAAAATGCTATTGAATACAAAAATAATTTTAAGGGGACACGGTACCTTCACGACTTTTTATTTTATTTTAAGCATTAAACAAAAAAAATTTGTCGTAGTATATGTGAACATTAAAATAAAAACATCCTAAGAAAGAAAAAAAATTTAATCTGCACATTTAAATTAAATTAAAATTTTTTTTAAAAAATTCACTTTTTTAAATTTGCTACTACTTTTTCAAATATGAGTATTTTTGCTTGAAACTTTTTTTATAGATTCTCTGAAACATATTACACAAAATTGTGCATGGATTAAAAGATATATCTAGTACTTATTTTAATATAATTTTTTTACTATTATGTGTGTTGAAAAATTGGGAAATTTACTACCACGTCATTTATAATCCAACATATAATAAAAACTAAAAAATTGAATGCTTATTGCATGCACAGTTTCATTATATACATAATGGTGAAGCTATGCACAAAATTTGAAAGCTTTCTCTTATTTAGGAAAAAAGCCTTAGCATTTTAAAAGTATGGAGATGATGAAAAACAGAACATGGAGAAAAAGGACTTTAAAGTTTTGATCTGTGAAAAAAAATTATTTAATCTTTTTTCAAGCAAATATTTTGCATAGTTTTAAAATTTATGTATTTTAAAATATACATACAAAATTTAAAACACTTATCTTCAATAGAAAATATTTGATAAGGATTTATATATTGATAATGGAGTGAAATGAAACCTGATCGAGAAAAACAAGTGTATGAAAAAACAGAATATCTCAATGTTTAAAAATAAACTAACATACCTCATAATTAAAATTTATTTACTGCATGATTTAAAAGCCCCCAGCTTTGTATGTTAGTCCTTTTTTTCTATTGTAGTATTCTCTGCGTTTATGAGCAAGTTTAATTTTTTTCTTAACTAACTCATACACAGCTGACTTCTTACGCCTTCTCTGATACACACGCCTGTAATCTCTCCACATGGCTAAATGTCTAGAATGTTTATTTAGAGAAATATTAATTTCAGCTTGTATGCTTTCTAATGTTTTATATGTCCCTACATTGAATTCAGAAACTGCATCTGCAACTGCAATTTGCACTCGAAATAGAGAAGCAAAAGTTTCTTTGGAGCATTTACTCCTTTTTATGTTATGGCGGTATGAAAAGAAGAAATTCGTCGATAGTGAACTAGTCGAGAATAATGGACTTAATCCATATTAATTATAAAAATAAATTTATTACGATTAACACTTTAAGTATCAACAGTTACAAGGAACGTTAGAGAACGTCTACTCCGTATGAGTAGGACTGGTAAAGTGGCCTATTTTTAAACAGGATGTAGGGGGCGACACTATACATTGAATCCAGAAATGTCACGTGGTACAAACAACTCCATATAACACTATGGAGACTTTCATTTGAATTTTGTGTTAAACCTTTCATACAACGTTGAAGAAGTTCATCTGGTGCCAGTCGTTGATAAATTGGCATAATTTTGGGGACAAATTTCTCATTTATTGGTGTTTTTAAAAAATTTTTTAGTGAACCTGGGGTTTAACCATTGGCCAAAGCTGCTTGATAAAAACACCAGGATTCTTTTCCTGAAGGACACTTATCATGTTGTGGCTTTTTGTCTGTTGACATATTATGCAGTAGTGTGGCATATATGGTTGTTTTCATGGATTTGATATTACCTTTATTTCTAAGAATAGCATTTTGATAGTATCGAGTGAGTTTTTTAATTGTTTCTTCTTTAAGGCTTCCATGAGATCTGCCACCTAGTGTGACACCTTTTGTTCGCCATTCTTTAACAACTTTTCGCAGGGCTGTTCGAAGTCTTTTACTTACATGATTTACACATTCTTCTTTTTTTTATTTTTACATCAGAACCATAAATATTCTTTTCATTCAAGTAATTGAAAGTTTTTGAATCACCATCTGAAAGAATTGTTGTATAATGGAAACCAATTTTTTCAGATCTGCACCACAACTTATACGCTGTTTCCATTTCCATTGCACCTGATGTACCAGTGTGATTTATGCTGCAGGAATTTTTATGCCCTGCATACCAAATACTTTATTCAGCAGATTTTTCACAAAGATCAAATTTAGCATACTCACATTCAGTGCAATGCTTTGACATGACTTCATAATCAATTACATAGCCAGTCAGTATGTCAATCACTCAACCAACTCCTATCTGTGAAGTATGTCCTCGAGTGAGCCAAGTGCCATCAAAAGAAACTGCAATGTCTGCAATATCTTGAGAATGAGAAACATCATATGTTTTTCTCACTTCATTTCTGATTTTTTGAATCAATTTATTTGATGAATTAGTAATTGATTCATGTAATAATTTTTTATAAATATTAAATGTCCTGCTGGACATTAAATGCATGTTTGTATGCATGCAAAACCTTTCAAGAGCTAAATACCGTTTCCCAAAACTCAAAAAAGCTTGTACAATTCTCAAATTAATGTCAAAACATTTATGTATTCTGTCATTACTTTGAATGATTCTTTTTGAAGTGTATGTTTCCCTTTCAAGTTTATTACAAACATCACACTCAACTTTAATTTTATGAGAAAATCCATAATTTTCTCCCACAACAACACGAAGGGTAGTAGTTTTGCATATACTACATAGAAAACCACTGAACAATTTTGATAGCATATTCACATCTACAATAATGTAGTTTGGACTTTCAACTTCCTCTGCTTTTTGAGTTTTATTCGAAATTTCAGATTCTTGTTTTGCACACCTAATATTTTGTCCTTTCAAAATACTGTCAATATTATTTGAAGCAGTTGTAATTGATACATCTTCATTTTCTTCTTCACATTTCCATCTTTTCAAAGCTTTATTCTTATTGTTAATGCTTTTTCTTTTAGGCCTTGGCATGATGAAAACAATAAAATTGGCTTTGAAATCCCTTGAACTAAAATTATTTAACTTAAATCTGAAGAGATAATGAATATGCACACTTTTGCAGTCAATGTCAAGTAATTAAAAATGAGAATTTTTCAAAATAAAATATTGAAGTTGCAATCGCTTTTACAATATCAACACTCAATCGATGGTAAACAAATAAACGTGGGTTCAACAGTGCACTTCACTTCAATTACAATTCGCTAATAATAAGTAATTCATAAAATAATTCAGTATATTTTGGGGCTGTAACAATAGTTCAGAAAATCCAAATCTGTTAAGTCGGCCATTTTTAAAGGTCCAAGTCCCTTTAAATCCCTGTCATTTCGAATAAAAATATTAATAACTTCCGAAATAATAAAGATACAGATTTAATATTTTAGTATGATGTGAAGGAGGGTATAAGCAAAAAAATGAGCCAATAAAAAAAAAGTCGATATTTTGATCATTTTTTAGGTACCGTGTCCCCTTAAATACATCTTTTAAAAAGAAATCCCCCAGAAATAACCGATTATCTTTTCTTAATTTCTGATCATAAATTAGGAAGTGACAGATGTGGAGCCAATTGTAGGCTTTAAAAATTTGAAATAATAGCTTCAATTGAATGAGATATAGCAAAAAATTCGGATTTAAATGCATCTTTAATTGTTGCATCTTCAAATTAATAAAATGCTATTGAATACAAGAATAATTTTATAGACATATTTTTTAATTCTTGATTTTAGATCATAAATTGGGAAGTGACAGATGTGGAGCGATTGTAAGTTTAAAAAAATTGAATTACAACTTCAATTGAATGGAACATAGCAAAAAATTTAATGCATCTTTTAAAAACATCTTCAACTGCATTTAAATGCATGTTTTAATTGTTGCATCTTCAAATTAATAAAACACTACTGAATTACAAGAATTATTGTCAAACATATTTTTAAAAGAAATCCACCAGAAATAACCGAGAATCTTTTCTTGATTTCTGATCATAAATTATGAAGTGATAGATGTGAAGTGATTGTAAGCATTAAAAGTTTTGAATAACAGCTTTAATTGGATAGAATATAGCAAAAAAAATCGGATTTAAATGTATTTTCAAATTAATAGAATGCTATTGAATTTCAATAATAATTTTTAAGACATATTTTTAAAAGAAATCTACCAGAAATAACCTATAATCTTTTCTTAATTTCTGATCTTAAATTAGGAAGTGACAGATGTGGATCAATTATAAGGATTAAAAGTTTTGAAATTGAATGGATCAATTGAATGGACCATAGCCTGAGACTCCGATAAGCAATATGATAGCCGAAGACTGCCAAAAGAAAGTAAAGGCCGAGGTGACCGTTCCGTCCAAATTTATACCACCGTGTCCCGTTTTGTTGCTCTCTTAACGGTTCTTCCCTTCTAGGCGACATTGTTTACGTCAGAAATTACAACACTCCTGTGCTTATTTACCTCTTATATTTCTTACTTAACCGCCTGAGTCAGCGTTCCTCTAGGACCGCTTATGTCTCCCCATCTGCCTGTAATATAAATCTACGAAGCAGAAAACGTTAATGGTCCGTTGTTTGATAGGCCAAGAACAGCATTCTTCGGCCGAAATGAAGCCCCTCCTGAATACCCCGGGGTGTAATAGATCAAGAAATCAATAAGCCAATCTCCGATTAGAAGCTTTAATAACGCCAGCCATATTTTTATTTACCCTCTAAAAAGTTATGCAGACTGCTCGTCGTAGAGAGGCCATGGTGGCGTCTTATATCAAAATGCTTCATTGGAAACTAATTGGGCTGGAATGAGTTATGACTCGACGTTAAGCTAAGATAATTGCATGGAAGGCCAGTTTTTGTTGATGATGGGTCATATTTCTAGAAAAGTAAACGTGGTTAGAAAAGTGGAATTCAGAATAATAGTTTTGGTACTGATAAGAGAATAGATTTATTAGTTCAAAAATAAGGTTATGCCCCTTTTTCTGCATTAACCCTCGAAAGGTCATCTTTAAAAAATCTAACAAGAATGATAACCCTTCGTCTCCTAGACGAAGTGTATTTAAAATCAATTTTTAAAGCTAATTTAAATAAAAACATACTACCTGCAGATGATTTCATAACTCTTGATTGTCAAATAGGATAAAAATATTATTTATTTATTTTCAAAGCAATCTTTACACATATATGAGTGATGTTTTCCGAACATTGCTCATGAACATAACAAACAAAAATTGCGTGTCATTTGGCCCAAATTATATGGGAAAAATGGTATTTTTTTTTCTTTTTTAAATTTCGGCTTGTTCAGGTCGTTGAATTTTTAAATTGGATTTTAGAAGTTCACTTATAATAGTCCTTGTTGATCGGGGCAAAGTTGATATGTTGAGACGTTTCTGCATCCACGGAGCAAGAAGAACTTCAATAAAATCTTCATCTTCCGATTCATTCTTAAATGTATAATTATCTTCCTCACTTAACTCTTTCAATAATTCACGGATAGCCTCTGGCCTATCCCACAAATTTTATCCGTGAAAACGCTTCGGTATCTCCAAACATATGTAGAAATACCTTCTTAATACTAAAGGGACGGATAACCATTCGTCTCTGAAACGACTATTGTTCTGGGTATACTACAAACAGAAATATTTCAGGGAAAAGGAATGTCCTCATCTTTAGTTCCCAATGTCATATAAAGCTACTGAGTAAAACGACCCATTTGCCATTATAGGAGAAGAATAGTGGAAGTTATTTAGCAAGTGTTCTCCCAGGAGACGAATTTTTAGCATTCTAGTGTTAAAATATTTAAATATATTAATATGTGAAGAAGTCAATAAGCCAATCTCCAATTAGGAGCTTTAATAACGCCAGCCATATTTTTATTTACCCTCTAAAAAGTTATTCAGACTGCTCGTCATAGAGAGGCCATTGTGGTGTCTTATATCAAAATGCCTCATTGGAAACTAATTGGAGTGGAATGTGTTATGACTCGGCGTTAAGCTAAGATAATTTCATGGAAGGGATGTTTTTGTTGATCATGGGTTATATTTCTAGCAAAGTAAACGTGGTTAGAAAAGTGGAATTAAGAAGAAAGTTTTCGGTACTGATAACACTTTGGATTTATTAGTTGAAAAATAATGTTATAACCGCCTTTCTACCTTATTATTTTAATTTCAGTTTATACTAAATATGTTATTTATCGTTCTTTGTTTATATTTCTCATTTAGTTTACTCATTATTTTGAAATATATAGTTCATCTGGGAGTGTGGACTTAAATAGCATACAGTGTTTCAATGAATCATTTAATTTATTGATAATTTTATTTGGCTATATAAGTATTCAATATTTAAAAAAGAATAAAGGATATTTCAAGATTGATTTCGTAATTTAACATTTTTCTAATTTAAGGGATAACACCTGAACCAATACCTCCCCTCTCAATTTTCGTCTTCAAATAAGAAAGAAGGGTTCAGTCTCTATTTCAGTTCCCACAGTATCTGAATTAATACGTACTGTGAATCTACAGTGTAATCAAGTTTTGAACCTGGAATGAAACGGCAATATAACTGTATCGTTATTACACCATCACATGGCAATTAAAAGCCCTGTTTTGTGGTGTGCTGTGGTTTTTTAAGGAACTGCACGGTTTAAAATACATTATTTTTAATCTTCACAAACACAGCTGCTACAAAATTCACAAACACTAATAACTACAGACGCACATAGAAAATTAGGTTAAAGAATACTATAGTGGAGGGTTTCCACGTTTTCTAGCCAAAAACCGTCGGCGTCAGCGCAAGTTTTGTGCATGGGTGCAGGTCTGACGTTTAACTGTCTTCAGCAAAACACCAAAAGAGGGCGCTTACTGCTGAAAGTGAAATAGAGATGCTACACCTTGTAGGCAATTTAAAGATTTTGAAAAATACTTTTAAATTTGTCACACTGTAATTATAAAACTTCATTTGGCATCATCTACAGGATTCTACACTAAATGAGTATCTATCTTACAAAAAATATTTCTTGATTTATATATTCAACAGAATTTTAATGAAGGAATTTTAACTTTTGAAAACCTAATCAAAAGTAAGATGGTAAGATCTATTAGGATGGTAAAACCTATAATAATAAATTACTTTTATTAAATTCTATACTCCTTTAAGTCTTCTTCAATTTTTATTATTATCATTAAAATTTTTTCACCTCCTATAATTAATTCACGCTCTCCCTATATATATATATATATATATATATATATATATATATAACTTGTTCAGATTTTCAATCGTTAATAAAATACTGTTTATTCAATCAATAAAGTTCAAATACATTTTTTAAAATCTTTTAGGGGATGACCCTTGATGTTAATATAGCTTTCCAAATATTAATCCCTTAATTTGGTTATTTTTAAATTAATTAATTAAAAACTAACTTTCTCGCCAAAAATATTCATTTCCAGACATCCAAATGAGTATGGCTTTAGATTGTTTTTCCCCATGGAAATGAGGTAAGGCTTGACATGTTTTTAATCTATAATTTCAAACGATTTTTTTCGTTTTCTTAATGTTTGATGCATTTAAAACTAAAAATTGTAAATTCATATGTTTTTTCGGAAATAAAATGAAGTACTCTTGTAATAAAATAAACCGATAAATTAAATTAATAATGCCTAATCCGTAGTGTGTTACTCCAACTGGTGTATAAAATTCCTGCATTTGAGATGCCTCAATTGCTGTTGAAATTCAAGCATGCACAGTGCGTTCTGATTTATTTTAAATTGTTGCGGACTTAATTTGTTCTGGCGAGTCATAATTTTTTGTCTACTTATTTATGCTGATTGAAATTATTATTTAAAAAGTAACTAAAATAAAGTTTTTCTTTGTCGGCCTAAGGCGGAATAGACTCAATTTTTTATATTACTTTTTATTTAAAAATTGTTTTGTCGTAGTAAGTGAATACAAAACTGAGAAAAAAAAACGATGGAACTATTTCTGCTTTGAATTGTATGAAGCATGTATGTGCAATATCTAATAATAATTTTTATACTGACGACGCAAAATGAAATAGCTTTTCTCTAAAAAAATCACCTTTGTCATGCAAATGTCCTGTTTTGAAGGTACTTGTGGTCCAATTTTTCTTCTGTTCGATTACTTTCACTGTAGAAGAGATAGATGAATAATTTTTTATTGATTTTTTTCTTACAATTTGTATTTTAATCATACTAAATAAATGCAACATTGAGGAAAATAAACTTTAAAATGTAAATATTATTTCGAATTGATAATACTTCTTTAGGTTAAATGAAAAGCAACTAGGATTTAATTAATTAAAGATTAGATATCTGAGATTGTAATCCGTTGAGATATGATATTTCATTATGAAATCCTATTACTCTTGTTGTTAAACTAATACAATAAGATCATATTGAGGTTCGATAATCTAAAATTTTGGAATCAATTCATTTATAAAATTCATAAAATTCATAAATAAAGACAAATCTCTTTTAAATCATTCAAATTTTCTTTCTATTTCCAAATATCATTAAGTTTATTTCAAATATATTTGTCTTTTACAATTCTATTTACCTTAAATACTTCAACAAAAAAGATAATGTGCTTCATAATAATTTCATTTTTAAAAAGTCATCTATCTATTACATTATTTATTTTATTAAAATAAATTTGACATATTCAAAAATAACTGTCAGTAGCTTTCATCTCATTTTTGATTATGCATATAAAAATCTACTTTGAGATTGAAAACCGCAATAATTTTTCACAAATTGACAGCTAATTTTTAATCCATTAACGAACATTAACATGACAGATTAAATTGAAAATAAAATCGGCTTGACACATAAATTTGATTGGTTAAGCCCAACTGTTTCAAGATATTTGTATTTATTTATTCATGCAGAACCTTATTTTAAGTTTTCAGATTATAATAATGACAATCAAATATTTATTCTTTAAAGTAAAATTCCTGGAAACTAAAAAGAGCATTTTTTTAAAAAAGGATATCATTCATTTCTGAAAAGCAAAATAAAATTAATCATCTGTCAAATTTTTTTAAAAAAATATTTTAGAAACTTAAGTATAATAAAAAATAACAATCGATTTCTTTTATTTATTTAATTGATCTTAACATTTAATAATTTCTCGGTTCTCGTGATAAATTGACAATTTATTTGATGACAATAATTTTAAAGAATTATTTTAAACTTTTTGAAGACTTATCTTTAAGAGGGGAAATGTATACCAAATAAAAATATAGGTTTAGTTACACAAAGTAAACAAAAAATATTAAATGAGAAGTTATATACTGAACTACATTTAAATATAACTGTTCAGTAAGTATATTTTAATAATATTAAAACTTTATAAACATATTCAGAAAATAATATTGAATTCTTGCTATTAATTCGAAGTAAAAGATAATTATATATGTACTTTTGTTATGCATCTATTATCTGTATAGTTTTTAGTGGTAAATACTATTATATATAAAAAGATGTTTTTTGTTAGGTTGATATAAATTGGAAATTCAACTGAATCATTTATCTAAACATAAATTTCTATTTTAGAAAATAAAAAAAATATCATATTTTATAGCTTATTTATGAATTTGGGTTTAAACATATCGATACATTTGATAAATGTAGTGAAAAATATCGCACTTAAAAAATAATTTTAAATAGAATTAAAAAAAATTATTGCATTCATTTTACATAACATCACATTTACATAACGCAAATATAGAAAAGTTAAAATATATTAAGATTTATATAATCAGCTAAGCATTTGATAAATTTTCTTTTCGGATAGTATAGATATAATGATAATCACATAAAATTTTGATTTGAAGCATCATGCAGACTCATTTTTGAAAGTCAGGGAGAAGACAGGTTGAATTTTTAGTTTCTTTTTATTCCACCTCGAGGGGCACGCATTATATAACAAGAAGAAAGGCCCAAAAACAGACGAAGGTTAGAAAAAGGCATAAATAATTACGAAAAAGGGAATGAAATATTCATCTCTGGTCTTATATACCATGAAATTCTCATAAATCTGACATGTATCGAATTTTGAGAGACACGTGTGGACCTTTGACAAGAGAAACACGGGATTCTTTTAAAAGAATCTATTTACATCAATAATATTTGTCCCTTCACTCGGCACGTGAACTGATGGTGCAGTATTTTACAAAGCTTCATTTGACTTATTAAATAGATAAATTGGAATAAGATCAGGTTATAAGAAAACATTTTAGAATGAAGTTACTGTCGGCTATTTTAAAACAAAACTTAAAAGTTACTTGGAAATTAATTGCAATTGAAATCAGAATTTAAAATATCATTACATAGATGTAATCATTACGTTATCTTTCGAATGATACCGACTTATTGCAATTTAAGACACATAGTGGCGCTGTTGTTACTGTTGACGACTTGCTTATCTTTCTGATGGAAAGAGCACATTCTTATTTTTTTTGTATGAATGTACGCTTTCTTTTGACATAGCATTTGAGAAAAAATGAAATTGCGTATTAAATAACTTTTGTTTCTGAACAATGATATTAATGTAAACAATTGCAACAAATTGGCTGCTCTATGGACGCATGTATCAAATATTCCATTTTCTGAACGTATGAATGATAATAATTTTTTCTTGAGCTGTAATAAATTTATTCATTACATTTATCAACAGATTCGTTATCTAGTAAGCAAACAATAAATAAGGATTTTAGAAATTGTTATATTTTATAAGTAACCATTTTAGAATAATAAGAGTGGTGTAAATTTCTTTTCTCTTGTGAATGCATATTTAAAATAAAACTTTATTTACTAATGGTACTATTTGTAATAATTTCATCGTGGAACTTTAATCAACTTCTTATTGTGCTAATCCAGTATTATTTTGAATTACAAAATGGATAATGGATAGGTTTTTTAATTAGTAATAGTAAGTAGTAATAATTGATAGTAAGATGTAATTCCATTGTTACTTAAGTTTAGATATTTTATGATCTAATGTCTTGAAAATGGGAAGAGACATCTATAGTCTTTACTCTGAAATCTTTTGCTTAATAGAGTATTTTCCATTTGGAGTAGGCATTTTTTATAAGTTGATATACAGCAATAACAAAAACTTTAAATAACTTGAATGTTTTTTTTGTGTAAGAATTTATGAATAGTAAAAATAACTCAGTAAGTAATTAAATCTCGGGTACTTTTATGTTATTCGAGCGCCAGCGAAAAATCGCCGAAGAAATTTGGCGGAAATATGCCTTATTTGGCTATTTTTCACTTTAAAATCGCTGGAAGGAATTTGGCGCAATTATGCTTTATTTGGCTATTTTTCACTTTAAAATCTGTGTAAGGTTTGACGGAATTATGCATTATTTGACGATTTTTCACTGGCGCCAACCTAACGGAAAAGCAACAAAACTTGTATCATATCTTGATTTTATTTATTACAGGAACTTTTGAAGACATTTTTGATGAATACAAAAATACACGTTTCTTTCAATAAATTAGAGGAAATAAATAGAGAAGCAGAGGACTGTTTTGTGAATCTATTCAGAAAAGACAGAAAATAGCAGCATTTAATAATTTTATCATTCGATTAATTTTTAATTACATTGCAATTACCACTGTAATTTCTTTTTAATGATTTTTAATTTTATAATTAATAGAATGAAAACTTAATTGTCATTTGAAAACTCGCTCAGAATTAAATTACAATATCTGAAAAATGGAAACCAAATAAGATTCATTGTAAAATGAAGATGAAAGATTTAATCCAAATGAATAATTAAATACTTTTAAATGAATATCTTATTGTTCGGGAATGGAGAAATACGTATTGATGATGAACGTTTATATTGAATTTAAAATATTAATTATTTAATCATTGTTATTGAAGCTGAAATTCCTCTCATTGTATATTTAAAATTTTATTGTCTCAAATTAACAGTTTGCTATTTTGAAGAATGTGCAATTTTTTTAATTACTAAAAGTTAAATTCTATTTGTTATTTTTTATTATAGCGTATTAATGTATATTTGAAATGAAATGCTTTTCAGAGAAATAATTTTTTTGTTTTAATTGAGGAAATGAATGCACTGAATTCATTAAAAATTCCTGATATTTTGTAGCTAAATGAATTTAATGAATATATTTAGAATTGTAGTTATTTTGAACATATTTGAGAATACTCGTTAATTTTATTTCTTAGTATAAGATAGATTTAATTCAATTTTGTGTCTTAGAAAACAATTTCAGTTATTTTAAATCATTCTTTAAAATACTATTGAAATTTTGTTATGCCTAGTTTTGATTTTATTGAAATTGTAAGTTCATGTTTTGTTCCTGAGACTGAATTGTTATAATTTTCTTGGTTTTTTTTAAAATTATCTAATAATTAAGTAGAAAATTATGATATAAAGATTGAAAGAATTGGAAGAATATTATATGTATGGAGGAAAATTTAATCTCTAATTTTAAAATGAAATTCTTTTCAAAATTTAAGCAAAATTTCATGAAAATTCTAAAGTTTTATATTCTTTAAAATTATAAACCTTAATTGCGTTCTTTAAAAGTAAAATGATATATATGACAATTTTATGAATTAAATTATATTTAGTTCTTAATTGAAAATTATTATCATGTCAGAACGTGATGTTGTTTTAGAGATGATGTGTTTGGTATCAACAAAAACTCGTAGGCGAAACATAAAAGTTTTATTATGGGCATGAGCATCTCAAAAAATTAGCTTTTAATACCGTGTTGCAATCACATTTACAAAAACTCTGATTAAAAAAATTAAGTTAATGACTACAGCAAATAAAAACTAGAAAAATACAATTTTCATCACGTGATTATATGAAATGAAATAAATAGGAAATGTGATATTTTTTTAACAATCAATGCGGGACAAAGATTTTTTGGATCGTTTGCAATACTAAAGTGACTCATTCAATTAAGCGATTAAAATGAATAAAAATATAATTTAGCTTACATGAGCACGTGGTGCTTGGCCGTTCAAGAAATGATTTTCTCACATGATCCATTGAAATATGCATAGCAAATTTCCTTTTAATCTTTTTTACCTTAATTTGCTTTCCATTATAAATTTATTTTAGAGTAAGAAATCCAATAAAAATAAAACATTTTGGGGAATCACTAAATAGAGCTTAGCAAATAACCAGGAATCCTTTCGGAATTTAGCCAAAAACAAGAAATATACAAGAAAATTGTTTTTACTTTGGCAAATACACTAAAAGCAAGAAATCTCGACGTCTTTTGGTTAAGCGTAATATTCCCAAGTGTTATTCATATTGTGTATTTGTAAACATAAGAAAAGTCTGGAAATGAATATCAGCTGAGATAATTTTAATAAATTTTACAAACTAGTACAAGTTATATAATACACAATACGAATAACAATTTACATAATTACACAATTTATATAATTCCATATGAAAATATTCCAAAGATTTAAAACTGGTAATTGCATGACAAAATGGTCATAGAAATTTTTATCTGTCACTATCAGGTTGTTTGTAGCGCCATCTATTGGATTACGTTAGATAAAAAGTGGATTTTGGAAATACATTATAGGAGTCATGCTAATAATAAATATCATTCAAGAAGTCCCATCTTTTCCTTCAGTATCTCTGGTGAACAGAGTATACGGCATAAACATTAAATTGGAACTCGTTTAAGCGATAAGATGCAAAATATGGTAATCTATAAGCAATATTAAGTTGATATTTGGCGAGTTATCTATTTTTCAGCATTATTTGTTGAAAGTTGGCGAAAAAACTATAACATGTTCTCTACTTTTAGCTTATTTTGTCTAGTTTTATAATGTATATTCTCATTAAATATTTTAACAGAAAGCGAACACATTAAATAAAAAATAATATAAAATAACGTTTATATTTTTGTTAAAGATATGACAATTTTTAGGCGATATTTATTATGATCACTATTTAATGATGGATTTTTTTTCTTTCAGGTTGATTTCTCAACTGATGGAAAATATTTCAAATTGAGTATTTTAGATACTGATATTTGCTGATCAATCAAGTGGAGAAAAACTATACTCGATGAATGAACTTCATATTCTAAAAACTTAGACGAGTAAGTAAATGCAGCTCAAAAGTTTTTGCTAAAAATTTCAAACATTTTCATGGCTATTTAAGATCCTAATATTACATCAATTTCATATGAAGTACATTTGATATCCAACCTCTTGTTAGTAGTAGGTACTTCCCAGATTCATGCTTATAACATTTTCTGGTCCTCTGCCGTCAAGGGAGGGGTAATGTTATCTTCCTAAATTCTGATTACTCAGAGATAATTAGATTTGAATATGTATTGAATTTATTGTGACATTGTTTTTCAATAAAGTTTATTAATTTAGTAAGTTGTTAAACACTTCATATCTGCTTAGAATCTGAAATCATAAAAAATTAACTATAAAAGCTGGAATGAATTTCAGGCGGATTTTTTAAAAAAAGAACCAGAAACAATTTTACTGACTATTTTGGAAAGAAGTGTGAATTTAATGGAATGCTAAAAAATCATTTTTCGGATAAAACAAGTATTAGAACAGAGGTAAATATTTAAATTTTACAGGACAATAAAACTGTTATGATAGTTGAACTTTAGTAAAGAGAACCATTTATTTTAGTGTAGGAGACATCTCAAATCTTTGGCATGATTTTTTTCTTTTTGTATAGGAGGACTACAGATTCCTAAAATTAATTTGGGTAAAAAAGAATCTTATTAGTTTTTTAAAAATGGATAAGAAATAGCAAGTTTTATCAGTGTATTAAAAGAGGAAAATGAGAGAAATTTAACAGGTTCATCAATAAAATGTATTAAAAGTTAGCAAGTTTTATCAATGCATAAAATGAAGAAAAATTTTATAAATACAAATTTCTTTTTCTTCAATATTTTTTTAGAAATACAATTTTCTATTGTATTTTAAATGACAAAACATAGAATGAGCGAGGTTCTGAAAGAATCATTCGGATGTTAATCACTTTTATTATTTATATTTTAATGAATGTGTAGAAATCATCTTTTTCTGTGAACATGTTTGTGATTAAATATATCTTTAGTGTCGCTTAATTTGGTATATTTTTGGTGTAACAATTGATTTTGTAGTATACAGATAAAGCAGCTGATTTTATAGTATACATATAAAGCTTTAGTTTAAAAAGTTATTAATAACTGATTTTAATTTTCTTATTTTTGACATATTTTTTAACTTCATTATTATAAACATTAGAGAGAGTAGAAGTTTTTAAAAAAAAAAATTAGCTACTGATAAGGAAATTAAATTCATATAAAATTAATTTATTAATATTCTTATTTTATAGTCAGAATCGGCAAAATCTACACAAATTCTTGAAATATTAATTAATCGGAGATGAAATAAATAACGATAATAAAATTATATTCGTAAAAAAAATATATTTACAACAGTAATTTAAAAAAAGTTTTAAAAATGTCTGAAAATCAATAATTTTCATTATTATTTATTATATTTAGGTTCAATTCGCAGATGAAAGTTCAAATATTTCAAAATATATAATCAAAATTTCAAGCAATCAATAAGGCATTATTAAGATCAACAGTTTATCTATCAACATTCGCCTATATACTTTATCAAAGATTTTGAGTTTCTTAGACTTGGCTGAAACGGTTTATATGATTTTGTAATCGCCATGTTTAATAATTGGCTTTGCTTAAACATTATAATGCCATGATTTGAAGAGAAATTCTCCTGATTTTATTTCTGCATTAATATTCGAATTCATATTTCTAAATAGTAATCAGATGATAAAGAAATACACTGTGAATATCATCATTTGTCGCGAATAATCCTTATTACCTCTGTGATAGAACACCATTAGACTTAATATGTACCAAGACAATACATATTGTAGATATTCTGGTATAAAACGTTACAGTCACGAAACTAAGATCCTACAACCAATCCCCATCTGTCCCTCATGTAATAAGTAATTATCAGAATCGAGTTCGGGTGACTAGAAAGACTCGAAAGCTGTTATCACCTTTTCATACATAAACTTTACATTATCGAGAAGACGCTTGGAACCATCAAGTTTAATATGCATATTACCCATATAGATAGCAGATATCCGTGGATTAAACATTTTGTTCCGAAAGCTGAGATCATATCACCAGACAACAATTGCCTCTCATGATATAAGTATTGATTAGACTTAGTATATCTTTTGTAAACCTCCTTGTTACACTTGAGACAGGATCTTTGGCGACATTAGACTTAATATGTCTGAAGCTGAAATATACATAGGAATTTCGGTTTAAAATTTTCCGGTCTTGATGCTTAGGCCATATCGTTACGTTTTTAGAGTAGCGGGTTCGGATTGAACGGACTTTATTTGAGGACAGCACAAGTAAAAATTTCAGATAAACACTATCCAGCAGTCAACAGTCACTTTCAGCGTAAATACAAGTCTTATGCACAATAAAAGCAGACTGCAAAACAGCTGTCGTATAGCACAGTAAACAGTAAATCACAGCGAGCTCAATAATTCAACGTTAAGATCAAACGTAAAAATAACTCATTAATAACAAGCAAGAAATGTAATCCATTGTCCCGCTAGACTCTTCTCTTCCGAGAGGAAACTCAACTAACTGCCGGAACTACGGCTACCCGTCCCCTATATAACCGACCGCGCGCGCGCCCAAAATCATGCGAAACAACGCAGCGCTTCACATACGATCTAGCGGCTACCAGACTATTCCTTTCGCCAAACCAACCCTGGCTGGCACGAAGCTTCTCGTCAAAAGTCGCCAACTTTAGCGAGCTTTCGTGGCGCTTGCCTACTTGTAACAATATTATCAGAACTGAATTATATCTGATAATATAAGTATTTATCGATTAGGCAACAATTGCATCTTAAGATATAAGTAATTATTAGACTTAGTATATCTTTTGTAAACCTCCTTGTTACACTTGAAAGAGGATCTATGGAGACATTAGACTTAATATGTCTGAAGCTCAAATATACAAAGGAATTTTGGTTTGAAATTTTCCTGTCTTGATGCTAAAGCCATATTACCAGGACTCAATTGTATATGATAATATAAGCATTTATCGATAGTGAAATGGACACTTTAAATTAGTTTTATCTACAGAAGACTTTATCAAAATCAAATAACAAGGAATATTTGTTCTACAGATAATTCATCTGCTTGCAGATCAATTCGAAGAAAATCAGAAGTATTTAGAAAGAAGATTTGTATTAGATTTATTTAAATGTGAAAATAGAAAATTGCCGGCGTCCTGGCCTAGAGGTAGCACCTCTTTCCCGGGAGCTGGGCAACCTGGTTCGGGCATGGTTGTTCTTTTGCGTTCTATCTGTAAGATATATTAATGTACTCCACCTCCCTGTAAAAAAGGGCTGTGCAAGTGATTGTGATGAGTGTGTAGCTAAGTAGTACACTTGGTCCTAGTTGGTAAAACTTCAAAACAAGAGACAATCACTGACGGCCGTCAGCGCTCTTTTTCATTTCAAGTGCCATAAAAAAACAATGAAGAATTAGAAAAGTTATTGAATAGTAAATTCAGCAATTTAATTGTTTATTTAGTAGAATTCAGACGCGGGGGATCACTTTTTATTTCATTATTAAATTAAACAAAGAACTTTGACATAATCATGTAAATATGTCATAGTTCCATTATGGATTACGTGTAAGAAACTGTAGGAAGTGTAAGAAAGTTTCTGAAACCATCTCTTAAAATCATTTATAAATAATTGTTTTTGTGAATAATTATTTGTTGCATTCCTAAATATTCACGTGATTCTCCACCCTCCACCAATATAGTACTAGAAACGGCAAGATAAAAAATCATTAGACAATGGAAATGTTTTTAGAAAAATTTGAATACAAAATAACTCATTAGAAAATAAATGAATATATATTAATTTAAAAATTGGCTTTTACTCACAATTGTTCATTGCTTTTTAAATTTATCTTGTAAATTAGTTATTATTTAACGCATTCTGATTTTAAAAACAGCACTTATTACCGAAATCATTATACTAAAAAAATAGCTTAGAAAATTAAATACCAAGAGTTTAAAATTTTTATAGGCTAATAAATATGTTAATTAAAACAAAAGTTATATGAAAAAGTTACTTTTTAAATCAAATACAAAATTAAACGGAGATAATAGAATATTTAATTAATTAAAATTTTTTTGCATAAAAGTTAATATTAATTGCTTCATTTTTTATTATTTCATTTACATAAAAATGAAAGTGAACGCTTATAACGAATATTATTCATGTTAATGCCCCTCTGAAGCATAATTCAAATACAATAAAGCTGAATTTTAAATATGAAAAATTAATTTTTTGAGATAATTTAATTAATCATTAAATTCTTGAACAGATCAACAAAAATACAAACAATGAAACAACAAGAAACTGTAATAAATACAAGAATTATTCATAGTTATTAGTTAAAAAATAAGAAGTGTGAGATAAAATAAATAATAAAAGGACATAACAAATATTGCATTTACTAGTCTTTGCACTAAAAAAATGCATTAAGAATGCATTTTTGATTGTAGTTGATTTTTTTAAATATACGTGTGGACAAGTCTTGATGAGTCATCTATGTCGATTTGATAAGTTGTACTGAGTGATTTAGATTAAAAAATCGCTTTAATGTTTAAAATCTTCTTTTCACTTAATGTTTGAAATTAAAATAATCTTTTTTTCATTAGGTAATAATTTTTGAAATTCTTCTATTTAAACCAATCCAAACTTCCAAGACCTATCTAGAAAAAAATCACTTCCAGTAAAACTTTTAGGCAAGAAAAGCAACTGGAAATAAAATTTCTAATTTGAAAATTAAAAACAGTTATTGAATTGATATCTATTCCTAAACCAAATCTACATCTAAAGTATAGTTTACAAACAGTTATTTATTTATTAAGTAAATACAATTATAAAACCATTCTATAATTATTCGAAAAATTTTGATTCTAATGTTTACAATACAGATTCTAACGAGTTTAAAATCAGTTTTTCTTTTATATTATTTATGATTATTTATAAACCGAGAATGAAAACAGCAAAACTGCATCAAAAGAATTTTAAGTAAAAAACTAAATTATGCAGTATTTCATGCTATTTTTTTTAAAAAAAATTACTAACAATTAAATAATGACATTAGTTATTTACTTGTATTTATGCAAAATATTTCTCTTGTTTATTCATTGTTAAAAATAGAGTAGTTGTACTGTAAAAGTTTAATTTGAAACACACAGACACTTAACAGAAAGATAAAAAGGTAATTAAAAAATCATTATCTCAAATTTCAGCAAAAACTAGAGGTATTTATCTCCTTTTTTAATTATTTCTTTCCCTTTTTATCTTTTTAGTTTACATGAAAACGAAATTAAATAGGATTGTACGAAAACTAAGCATGTATCATTATTTTTAAATGTTTAGGTAAGTAACAAAACAACAACAATAACAAAAGTCATTCTGGAACATGTTATGTCAATATAATGTTCATATTCCATAAAGTATTTTAAATCAACACAGAATATTATAAACTAAGCACTTCTAAGACCGAATAATTGTCCATTAGCTGAAAAGAAATAATTCGAAATATTTGAGCCTTCATCAAATAAATGACCTTAAATTATTTAAAAGGAAGAAAAGTAAATGAAAGTTTTTTGTGTAAAGATAAGCTTTATTCCATTTTTAAATGTTGGTGAAATGTGTTTTGTAAAGTAAATATTAATGCATATTTTTTTTAAGTTTCCAACAAACATTTTTACTTTTGTGCTTTTTTTCATACATAAAACCAATCGTAAATATACTTATATTAATAAGTTTTACCCTAACAAATGGAATTGCCATTTCTTTATTTTCGAGTGGAAATCTAAACACCATTCTGCAAGATAAAAACTTTCTTGGAGAATTTAAGATATTTAAGATTCCTGTTAAAATATTTAATATTTTTAGACAGCGGCATAGAAAAAAAATTTGAAGGATGTTTTTTCCTAACTCTACTAAAAATAATTTTAATAAATAGATTTTCTGTAATATGAAAACTTTACTGAAGAATTTAGGCTATTTAAGATTCCTGTTAAAATATTGAATGTTTTTAGATTGGGCCATAGAAAAATATTTGAAGGATGTTTTTTTTCTAACGCTACTAAAATCAATAAAATAAATAGATAATAAATGTATGTAAATAGATAATTAACTATATATTAACTATTGATTGCTGATAAATAAAGGGTTCAAGCTGTTTTTCACAAATATTAGTTGTTATTTTCATCTTACTGTTTCATTTGCATCAAAATACACAAAAGTTTTATTATCAAAGACACATACTATTTGTTTTAAAACCCTGATAAAAATAATTTTTGTCGATTTTATTACACTAAGGGGCGAGACCAGGAATGATGAGCCCACATCAGGAATTCTACGTCATTCTTTGACCTTAAATTTTGTGCCTATTAGATATTTTTTCGTCTTTATTTTTTAAAAATAGTACTTGTTTTTTTCACCTTACTGTTTCATTTACATCAAAATACACAGAGTCATTATCAAATACACATACTGTTCATTTCAGTATCCTGAGACTTTTCGGCGATTCTATATCCCTAAGAAGTG
>JAOUZG010050066.1:1104783-1119149 GCA_026289955.1 Argiope argentata | reverse complement strand
TTTCAAGAGTTCTACGTCATTCTTTGAACTTGATTTCTGTCCCTATTAGATATTTTTTCGTCTCTGTTTTTTTTACAAATAGTAGTAGTTTTCCATCTTACTTTTTTATTTGCATCAAAATGCATAAAGAACCAGGATCAAAGACACATTCTATTTGCTTACGCATCTCGAGAATACTACTTTTCGTCGATTCTATCTAACTAAGGATAGAGTCCCAGAATTATGAACTTATATTAAAAACTCTACTTCTTTCTTTTAACCTTGATTTCTAACCCTATTAGATACCTTTTTGTCTTTGTTTTTTCGCACTCATATACGATAAGTATGATATATGATAAGCAAGATATTTGATGAGTGTTGTACATCCTTTGACTGTTTTGTTTTGTTTTTACTCAAAGTTTATTTTATTCCCACTAGTAATTCGAATTTACTTTATTGCTAAATGTAAACATCTCCTAAATTCTCATTTACACTCACCCTAATAAAATCTAATTATACCCATCCTAACGCATGCTCAGAAATGTGGATTGCTTATGAATCCACTTTCAAACCATATATTTAAAAAGTAACAATTTTGAAACATGTAATGATGATAAATATCTATGTTAAAAGTCTATTACATGTCATGAAATAAAAAAAATATTAAAAAAAATAAATTTAGTAGGAGAAAACTGTTTTTCCCCTATTTCTGGCTTTTTACAAATTGAAATGGAAATGTGAATTTAGGACAGCAACGTAAGTAAGTTGAAATTATTCCAAATAAAATAAAATAAAAAATAAAGCGAAAAAGGGAGAAAGGGATAAACGGGAAAACAATGTATTGAATCATTTATGTGGGTTGCGAAACTTTCAAGAAAAGGGTTTGTTGAACAAAGTTTTGAAATAAGTTTTTTCAAAGAAATGTTTTTGTCAGTGACATTTTTTAACCGTCTACATTTTTCAATAAAGTTTGTATTTTTTTACTTACAGGGAAATCCCTTTTTAAAATCAAATCGTAAGATATACTGAAATGTTATAAATATTTATTTAAACTATGTTTCAGTGCTAACAAAAATCATTTATAACGTTCGAAATCAAAATAATGTCATTCAGACAGTTTATTTGTTGCAAATTATATATCAAAGGAAGATAAGCAGTTATATATGCGATATAATTTATTTTATAAATTATACGGTTTGAAAAATCAATAAATTTATAAATGGTAAAATAAAATTGAAAATAACAAATCTTCCATAAAGACAGTTTAAGTATATTTTTTTATTCTGGGATACATATTTATTAAGTTTATATATATGACCAGATATTTATAAACACATATTTATGAATAATTCAAAGATAAAGATATCGGCTTTTCATATTTCTCTAAGATCATATTTTTATCAAATAGTGATATCATATATACAAGAAAAGATTTATTTTTCTTATCATATATTGTCTATCCCCTTTCTCTAATACTAATAAAAATTACTTTTAATTCTTTATTATTAGAAGTATTTCTATTAGGTACTACTACTAGTAGTAGAAAAAAAGTTTCCTTACAGGAAAAACCCTTTTTTGAAGTGAAATTGTAAAGCATACAGAAATGTTATAAATATTTAATTAAAGTATGTTCTATTCCCATTAAAAATCATTGAAACTATTCGAAAACAAAATAAAGTCATTCAGAAAGTTTATTTGTTGCAAATTTTATATCGAAGAAAAATAAAACAGTTTTTTATATAATGTTATAAATTACACAGCTTGAAAATTCAATTTACAACAAATATTTCTAAATAATTCAAAAATAAAGATATTGGAAATTTCCTATTTCTCTATCTAAGATCATAGTTTTTATCAAATAGTGATATTATATTTTGAAGAAGAGATTTTGTTTTCTTATCCCATATTATTTATACCCATTCTCTATCACTAATAAAGAAATAGTTTTAATCCTTTATTATTATTAGTATTTTTAGTATGTAATTCTACTTGTAGTAGAAATAATTTTTTTTCTTACAGGAAAAGCTCTTTTTTGAAGTGAAACTTTTAGGCTCACTGAAATGTTATAAATATTTAACTAATGTATGTACTAGTCTCACTAAAAGTCATTTAAACTATTCGAAAACAAAATAAAGTCATTCAGAAAGTTTATTTGTTGCAAATTTTATGTCGAAGAAAAATAAAACAATTATTTATATAATGCTATTTATGTTATAAATCACACAGTTTGAAAATTGAATCAATTTAAAAACTCTGGTAAAATAAAAGTTCAAAATAATAAATCAACCATAAGGACCACTTAATAGTCAATTTTTTATTTATTTTGGTTTATATATTTGTTAAGTTTACAACAAATGTTTCTGAATGATTAAAAAATAAAGATATTGGAATTTCTTATTTCTCTGTCTAAAATCATATTTTTATCATATAGTATTATTATATATATTCAAAAAGAGATTTTTCTTATCATATATTATATATATCATTTCTCTACTACTTATAAAGAAATACTTTTATTTCTTTATTATTAGTAGTAATTTTAGCAGGTACTACTACTAGTAGTAGAAATAGTTTTTTTTTCTTAATGAAAAGCCCTATTTGGAAGTGAAATTTTAAGGCATACTGAAATGTAATAAAAATTCAATTAATGTTCTAGTCCTACTAAAAAATATTTAAACTATTCAAAAACAAAATAAATTCATTCAGATAGTTTATTTGTTGCAAATTATATATCAAAGAAAAATAAAAGATTTATTTTTATAATGTTATAAATTAAACAGTTTGTAAATTCAATTAAATTATAAACTCTGGTAAAATAAAAGTTTAAAATAATATATCAACCATAAAGACCACTTAAGTGCCAATTTTTTTATTTATTTTGATTCATATATTTATTACGTTTACAACAAATGTTTCTGAATAATTAAAAAAAATGGGAATTTCATAAAGCTCTTTTGAAGATCTCATTTATATGTGTCATATAGTGTTATTATATATTCAAGAAGCACTTTTTTTTCTTATCGTATATTATCTGTATCCTTTCTCAACTACTAATGAAGAAGAATGTGTATTCTTATGTTATCACTCAGTAAAGTTTTTTTTTCTTACCTTGAAATATCAAGTTTTGTACGTAAATAGCTTGATTACCAAAAATTAGCATTTGAAACGATTTTTCAAACACTTTAATTATTAACAAGTTAACCGAAAATTTGTTATTTTAACACTATAGCATCAAAAAAAAAAAATTACAGCAGAAACCCATATTTATTGCATTGCAAATCCCATAGATATTTTTAGACAATACAAATTTTCAATAAATTTTCTACGACACATGTGATTGAAGCAACGAAATTCAAATCATATTCATTGTATTATCAATTATTTAATAGTGCATTTTTTTCACTGTTGAACGTAATGGAATGAAAATTTTATTTCTATATTCTTTTAATTTCCAATACTTTTACTATCAAAAATTAGTATATACAATTTTTTTCAAAATCTGTAAACATATAAAATGAAATTGGGAGTAAAACTAATATTTAGACAAAATATTTTTGCCTAAATGTTAATTGATTTGCAACAATATGGTTTATTTTCAGATTAACTGTGATATTATATTAAATAAATTAGTTTAATATAAAATAACTAAGCTATTCAAAGGAGAAGGCGTTAACAGATTAACAGTTTTGTCAGAAATAAATTAGGATTAATAATTCACCTAATGCAAAAAGATTATTGGCCTCGGAAATTAACATGCTAGTCTTTTTTTAAATTTCTTTCTACTAGAATTTTAACCCTTCGTTATTCAATATCAGGTTTTTAGAAAAAATTTTGGTGATTATCCAGATTTAATAATTCAGTATCTTAATTTGAAGGATTTTTCTTCCTAAAATTTAATATACATATTTCCTTATTTTAAATATTGAAACAATTAGATAAATATGTAGCGTTAGCCTTAAAATCCAGATAACAACCACGATACTGAAGTCGACTTTTGTATTATGATCATATTACTCGGCTTCTGGCCCTAGCGTCGCAGATCCGTACCGTGACCTTCACTAGGTACACTGGTGATCTTGACAACGCATCCTTCCGCAACAGTCGTGGCACCATCTACCCTCAGAAAAATCGTCAGACTCACTTGACGTTAAAGCAAGCAAACAAAAAATTCGTCATTCACGTGACGAGCAAAGCAGCAACTCGCCATAACACTTGGCGCAATACAAAATGGTTCGCTTCTTCATCGATTCACTGATGGGGGAGTACTGAAGCGTTAGCCTTATAAACCAGATAACATCTACGATACCAAAGTTGACTTTTGTATTATGGTCATGTTACTTGGCTACTGGCCATAGCGTCGCAGCTTCGTACCACGACCTTCACTCGGTACATTGGTGACCTTAACATCGCATCCTTCCTCAACAGTCGTGGCGCCATCTACCCTCAGAAAAATCGTCAGACTCACTTGACGTTAAAGCAAGCAAACAAAAAATTCGTCACTCACGTGACGAGCAAAGCAGCAACTCGCCATAACACTTGGCGCAATACAAAATGGTTCGCTTCTTCGCCGACTCACTTTTGGGGGAGTACTGAAGCGGATAAAATCCACGATACGAAGTCGACTTTTGGGGGCATGGTCATGTTATTCGGCTTCCTGCCCTAGTATTACAGGTTCGTACTGCGACCTTCACTCTGTACAAATATTTACTTTAAATGACAAAATAATCAGAGTATTCGTATTAGATGAGAAAATATTGCCTTGTGTATCTTCAGCAATAATTAGAACACATCAAGTAAAGCGAATCCTTTCGTTAATATTATACTTTTAATAAGAAAAGAGGCATTTATAATGTACACCATGATTTGCAAAGAATTTCTAAAAATAATACTTTACTTAAGGCCAGCTCTTTATTACCGTAAACTGTTTACAGAAATTTCATTTTAAAGACTATGCTACTATTTATAAATAGTGAAAATAAACCTTTATGAACTAAATATAATGTAAAGATATTCTAAAATTGCATGAAAATTGAAAAAACTACTTTTAAAAGTTATCAAAATAAAAAATGGTTTTTCATAACATCCCTTAATTTTTAACCTTATTCATTATTAGAATAAGTTTATTTATTTCTTTAGGTAAATTTATTTATCAAAAAATTTTAATTATTAATTCATACAAATATACGAATAGTTTCATTTAATATAGATATTCTTTAATTCTAAAACATTTCTATTTTCATTTCCTATTATATTAATATTTCATGATTTTTTTACTGGAATTTTATTCAAAGCAATTTTGTTTCAATTAAAATAGATTAGAATCGAGTTTATCGGAAGGTTGAGGCGAGTTATTGAAGGTTGGTTTATCATTATTTGGCAAATATTGAATAATAATGTTGAATCAGATAATTAATAACCAGTAAGTACAGTTCATAGAACTCTCTTAAGAATCGAAAATTAAATGTTATTTATAAAAAGTAATTTAAATCATAAGATAAGAATCATTTACCGAATCATAATATAAGATACATTTACCGAATCATAAAATAAGAATCATTTACCGAATCATAATATAAGATACATTTACTGAATCATAAGATAAGAATCATTTAAAGAATCATAATATAAGAGTCATTTAAAGAATTATAATATAGAATCATTTAAAGAATCCCAAAATAAAATCATTTACAGAATCATAAGATAAGAATAATTTTCTAATGCAGATAAGGCATTAGGTTAAGTTAAGAAACATATAAAACAACAACAATAACAAAAAAAGACTATCAGAAACAGATGTATAAACAACCTATTCCTTCTCTTTTTCAAAAAAATAATTAATATATATCCAAGTTTATTATAACAAATATTTTTCTTAAAAATTATTCGAAACGAATATTTCCATGAAATTGTGAAAATCTGCCCTATTCTGAAATGATGAATAAAATTCTTAGTAAATTTTCTATAAATTTTAATATATTTTGAGTTAAAACCTTATAAAATGGGCAAGAAAATAAATATTTATCGACTAGTACTATTGAAAACTGACTTTTGTATTTTTATACTGTTTGCAAAATTTTTAATAAACTATGCATTCGTATTCCCCAAATTTTTGAATTAAAATACACGATTCTTAAGAAATAAATAAACCTTTTTTACTGAATTTTTAATCAATTCTTTTTTCTTGTGAACATTCGTTGAATAAATAAATTAATAAATGAAAATCCAAACAGCAAAAAAAATACAAAGTATTTTAAAGTAAATTAAAAAATCTTTAACTATGTTTGCATATTCGATTTAGGTTTAATAAGAAGGAAATTTGTTAAATTTATTTTAATTTGTTGTTTTCTGTAAAATGTTATAAAAAGAAATTAACTTAGTTAAACAATGCAGATAATAAAACTATCTAAACTAGATAATTTAGTTTGGAAGTTAATTTTAAAAAGATAGAAAAATCCTCAAAAAGATGAAAAACACTTTTGGAAATAGTGATTAAAATTAATTGCAATCGTTGTTTTTATTTATAAAGAACTACAGAAATGCATTTACTATGTTTTTAATTTCATTTCGTACCTTTTTTTATCGTTTGCATTCTCATAAAAAAGAACTTGAACAGAATTCCAATAAAGTTAATCATCTCGATTTATTTCCAAAACTTTATAAACAAAACAAAATGTTAATTTGAAATATAAGATGATAACAGAGACTGTTAAAAGCCATTAAATATTATGAACCAGTAAAACCCATTAACAAAATGAACTTGAAAGACGAAATTATACCCTATTACTTGGGAGAAAAAGAGTTTTGGATAAATATAATACTTTATTTAACAAATGGACCCAAATTATTCTGAAAAGAAGGGAAAAAAAGTTTAAATGTGGAAGACATTATAGAAACATATATTTTAAGGTCTTTATTTTCTCTGACAAATTTTATAAACATTTTAAGTTGGAAATGCACGAAAATACTTTATTACAAATTAAAACGAAGTATTTTTGTTTGAAACTATTTTCTAACTATATTCATTTTTAGATATACGAGTTTACTTTATTTTTCCATTTTTTGAAATAAAGAATATAGTATTTTATTATTATAAATATTTTGATCAAAAGTTTAATCTTTTTTCAGAAGTGGTAGATTGTGATGCTAAATTTGTCGGGCTATTTGAGATGGTTGAAATATATCGAGATATCAAAATATTGCCAAAAAATGATAAATAGTTTTCTTTGGGGAAAATGAATAGAAGTGAAGGTTTTTATTTATGTTAATTATATTTAGAGAAAAAAGGAAAATGCTCGTTATTATTTTATGTAAAAAGTACTCATTTGTAAGCAGTTTAAACTTTAATTTTTCTCTCTCGTTTAAAACACTTAATATAAAAATGTAGAGGTAAGAGAAATTTTTTGAAAAGAAATTTTAAAAGTCTATGAAATAAAATGACCCTGTAAAGACAAATTACAGTTAAAAAAACAAAAGAGTTTGCGAATTTTTAATGGTTATCATTTGTTCTGACAGTTTCTTTAATATTAAATTGAAAAAAAAAATACTGTAAATATTCATGTGCATAGAGAAGAAATGGACGATCTTTTTTTGTTGCTTTTCTTATTAAAAACTTTTGATACAGAACGAATGATTTTTTTCTATCTGTTATTTCTGTATTCACATTTATCAATGTGAATTTGCTAGAAATAGTTCTTCTGGTATAATTGAGGGAAAATAGCAAAAACGTTATAATAAATACATGACGGAAGTCACCGTGTTCAACCTGAATGATGTTTAGTTTTAATTATATTAACGTCCCGGTTTAAAGCAACACTGGGACTATTTGGAGATGGATCTAGTTATTTGGAATCACTATCAGAGGACGAGGACTGCACTTAAACTGGATTTCCCTTCTCCAAACTTTTTCAAAACACTAACAAGAGGACGTTTGGTTCCACGAATTTTTCATCATCAGACACGACGTTTCTTCGACGAATCTGCTCTCAAACTTAAAATTCTCCAATTTTGAAGTTTACTACCATGATACTGTTGTCCTCGGTAGGGATATGAATGAACTCACAACACTTTATGTTGTCACCTGAAGTTTTATAAATGCAGTGGCGCATAGAAATAAGAGCTGAAATTCTATGTTCATCTTTTCACGCAACATAAAGACCTTAATTTGATGTCTACGATAACTTAGATATCTATATAGAACTCATTGATGATATTTGTAGGACTTAGTCCATTCTAAAGCCGAATATTAAGACGTAGCCTTAGAGTATATATTTGAGTTGATATTTTTTGGTGGGGGATACAGATCACTTTCGCTTTAACAACACCATGCAGGAATTGAGCATAATTCTTCTGAAGCAAGTTTCTATATAGATTTATGAATTGCCTCACTTCAAATATAAATTCATTCTATGAAAAGTTCCGAAGAAATGATATTCTCCTGATTTGGGGGGAGAACATACGGATTACTTTAGCAATACCATTCAGAACCCGAATATAATTCTCCTGTAGCAAGTTTCTACATAGGTTTAAAAATTGTCACACTTCAAATATAAATGATCTCGATAAAAATACTGTAACTATTGTGAGAAAGGATATTATCTTGATTTGGGGGGAGATGATACGGACCGCTTTAGCAATACCATTCAGGACCTGAGTATAATTTTCCAGGAGCAAGTTTCTATATAGATTTATAAAATGCCTCACTTCAAATATAAATTCCCTCTATGAAAATGCTTCAATTGTTGAGAGAAATGGCATTCTCATGATAACGCTTTCCATTTTTATTACGTATATTAATTAATGAAAAAGTATTATAGTCGTTAAAGAATTGAAGTGCAGATTTTTTCAAATTTCGTTTTTAACCCTTTATCTACTGACGGTACTTATAAGTTCCATTTAAATCAAGATTTTATTTTCGTAATATGACTATTTTTGCCGATGAAATTTTAAAAAACAAGGAGAATGTAATGCAAATATCAAGAAGTTAATAAAAGCTAAGAGTAGGAATAAAAAAATATTTAATTTATAATTAAATTAAGATATTTCTATTAATTAAATTTTTTCTGCTGGGTTCTCTGGGATTATTCTGAAAAGAAACTTAACTACTGGTTCAAAAATGAAGTTGGAAAATTGATGGCAACATAATTCAGTAGATAAAGGGTTAAAGCTCGCTGCTCACATATCTCAGTTGCCTGTTTGTCCATCTGTCTGACTGTTGTAAATATCCCTCAAAAACCCCAATATTTCTTTTAAATCATCAGTTTATTATATCAAATCATGCAGTCTTTCTTTTAATACTGAAATCATTCAGTCTTTGTATCTAACTGAAATATTTCTATTAAAATTTGTGAATACTGTGTTCAAGGAAAATCAGTCTCTCCGGCTATCAAAATATAAATTAATGTAGTAACTACCAACTGAATTGACCTAAATTAAAAATATTTGATAAAAGATTTAAAATCTTAAGTGTAGGTTTTATCTCATTCTGATTCATATCCGTCTGTCTGCTTGTCTTTAAGAAGAGTATAAACGCGAGGTTTAGAAAAACACTCAAACGTATGAAATCTGTTATATAATTTTACGAATACAATTTTAATTTCAATGCCAAATTTTAGTTCAAAGTGGTTGGACAAACACATCTGAAATTCAAACTCAAATTTCTGAAGCTATTTATTGGCCTTAAAACCGTTAAAACTTCTTAAGGTCATACTAAGACTGAATAAAATTTTTTAATCCAAACCCAATATCAAATATTTCGAGACTTTTATTCGCCATTGACATGAATGGCATTCATGACCTCACTAAAGGTCAAAGTATTATGCGGATACCTTTGTTGTAGAGTATACGACAACCTCAGATGGTTTGATATCATAGAACGAACTATATTTTAGATAATATATTGTTTTTGGAGATTTTTGTTTTTTTATGACATATACCTGTGCACGATATAAAATTCACAAACAAAATATGTCCTCTGCTTCAAAAGTTAATCGATAAAGTGGAAAAATTTTCTGAATTAGCAATTTCCTATTTTCATTCTTAGTCTTAGAAAAATGTCTTCATTTTTTTTCTTTTCTTCGCGTGTATAATTTAGGCATGATTACCACAGTGGAAATGTACCCATCATCTTACTTACTGGTATTAGTCATGGCTCATTCTTGAAATTAGTCAGTATATAGAACAAAGAAAAGCAACAATAAATGATTTACTTTAAGATTTTACGAATCAACTGCTACCATTTCCGAATCTTTCCGAAAACTGAAATTTTTCCGTATGAACAACTGTATATTTTCACTCTTGCTCTCCGAAATATCCATTCCTTTTTTTTTCTTCCTTTCATGAATTATTGAAGTCAGATTACCACAGTGGAAAATCATTCATTTGAATTACCCGATGCCAGGAGGCCACACGCATGATTTTTTGAAGTCACATTAACACATTAGAAAATCAATTCTTCCCTATTGTCAGATGTCATATCACTACAATATTAATCAATATTTCTCCTGTTTTCCATTTTCGTGTATTTTGTATTTAGTTTTTACATTTTAGTCATCAATACTTCCGTAAATCAATAGAGCAATTAATGATTACCCTAATGCCCATGAGAGTTTGAGGAATCAATCCTTTTGAAATTTTTCGAAAGATGAACATTTTCCGGATTAACAATTCCGTATTTTCCTTATTATTCTCAAAAATATGTATTCACTTTCCTTTTCTCGTATGAATTATTGAAATCAGATTATCACAGTAGAAACTTCTCAATTGTTTTGCAATCACTTGTAATTTGAAGTCCGTTCTACAAATCTACAGCTCTCTAGAGGGTATAATCAACAATATCCTCTTAAAATAATACAGCAATCAATGATTACCCTGATGTTTATGGGAGTTTTCGGAATCAATCCTTTTATATTTTTTCCGAAAGTTGAAATTTTCGAGGATAAATAAATTCCATATTTTAGGTTTTATTCTCAAAAATATATATTGATTTTCATTTTACCATAACAGATTACCACAGTAACAGATTACCACAGAATACATTTCTTAATTGTTTCGCAATTTGAAGTCCATTTTACAAATCTAAAAGCTCTGTAGGGTGTATAGTTAACAATATTCCCCTAAAAAATTGCAGAAATAAATCTTTACCTTAATTCACTTGAGAGTTTGCGGAATCAATCCTTTTGAAATTTTTCCAAAAAGTGATTTTCCGGATGAATTATTCGTTATTTTTACTATTATTCTAAGAATTATGTAATATTTTTTTTCATTCTATGTATGAATTATTGAAATCAGATTACCTCAGAAGGCACTTTTGAATTGTTTTCCAATCACGTGTAATTTGATGTTCATTTAACAAATCTTCAGCTCTCATGCAAATAGTAAAAAATATCCACCTAAAATAATACAACAATCATTGAATATTCTGATGCATATGAGAATTTACGGTATGAATAATTTCCAAATTTTTCGAAAAGAGGAAAATTTTCTGAATCAGCAATTGCCTATTTTCTCGGTTATTCTCAGAAATATGTATTTTTTCTCTCATTTCTTTGCTTGAATTAATAAAATCAAACTATCACAGTAGAAAATTCTTCATTGTTTTGCAATAGCGTGTATTTTGTCGACCATTCTACAAAACTATAGACGCTCTAGAAGGTATAGTTAATAATCCCCCCTCTCCCAAATAATACAAGAATCAACGATCATTCTGATGCAAATGAGAATTTACGGTATGAGACCTTTACAAACCTTTCTAAAAAATGAAAATTTTCCGAATAAGCAATTACACAGTTTCGCTCTTATTCTCTGAAATATGTATTTATTTTTTCTCATTTCTCTGACTGAATTACTAAAATAAGATAACGACAGTAGAAAATTATCTATTGTTTTGCAATCTGTGGCTTATTTTTCTACATTTAATCAAAAGGAAAACAAAAAAAAATAATACAGCAATCAATAATTCACTTTGCAAACCTTTGATGCACGTGAGCGTTTACGGGATCAGCTCTTTTGTGCCATCAGCTGCAAGTGACAATTCCTTAATCTTCGACCAGCGAAGAATAAAAGATGTCATTTTCTACCTGAATGGTTCCTTTCAAAACACTGTCAAGAAAACATTTATCCACTTACTGTCTCATTCCGCGTCTTTTTTTGTTTGAACGATTGAAAACAAGAGACATTATCTTCGTTTCGAAGAGTTTTAAACGATCTTTTGATGTTGTATCCTCCGAACCGTTCGTATTTTTTCTTGTTTATATTTCACTCGAATCGAGAGTTTGGAACGATTTGGAACAGGAATATCATTGTAAAAGGTGAACGAAGGAGATAAGTGTTGCAAATGTCTTCAATAAATCAAAGGAAACTTGTTGCTCTTGTTCTGAAATTTGAAAATTTATTTAAAAGTGTACTTAATCTTGTTCAATTCGTACAGATAACAAAAATTTTGATTTTCTTAAATTGTTAAATTGACTTGAAATGCAAATATTTTATTTCTTTTAAATCAACTCATCATTCAACATTAAATAATTTTTCTTTAATAATGATTAATGAAAATATTAATTAAAGTATAAAAAAAGAAATGACATAATAAGTGAAATTTGTAGAGTATGCGATTTAAATCTTTCACGCCTTTGAAATATTCGTCAAGTTTGATAGTAAAAAAAATACATTGAAATTTCAAAATATTGATAATATTTTATATAAATTGTTTTTTTTTTGCATGAATATACTAGTTCAATTTTTAATTTCAATTTTTTTAAAATTTCAATTTTTAATAGTACCATAAAATTATTTAATTAAAGAGGAAAAAATCGAATTTGAAAAACACGTTAGTCTACTGTGAATACGATAATCCAAAAACACTTGAGCTGGATTTCTTACAAAAACAAGAAAAAAATAAATTTGGAGAAAATCTATCTGAACATAATTTAACAAGATAAACACAAAATATGAACATCTGATAATAATAAACAATAAAATCAAAAATACAAATAAAATCAAAAATACAGAATTTAAACAAATTTTGAATTAAGTTTATCAAAGAGCTGAAACAACTGTCTTTTGATGCTTGCTAACGCATGTACAGGCAGTGATTCAAAGACGTGGCGACATAAATATTTGAAATTTGAAATATCTTATTGCTACAATTGAAGTCAAATATCAAAATTCTATTTCAAACGTCTCAGATAAGACTATGAAAATTTTTATTCCATTTTTGGATACTTGTATATTGATCGCATGTGAATGATTAATCGCCAATGATTGCCTGATATATTCAGTAAAAAGATTATATTTAAACCAATGACCTATATTTCATAACTATTTTTCGCCAATGCCATATAAGAGATTTTGGATGTTACGCCAGGTCCACTGGTGGAGGGCAAAGCATCTTTATGCAGAATATACGAGAAAGTTTGGGCGAAACCACATCGCCGGGTTTCATTAATATCCATGTAAACAAGTAATATGATAAAAAAATTAAGTCAATTCCTACTTCAACAAATGATTTTTTTTTATTTTAGTTGCTTTTTATTAAATAATTAGCATTAATATAAGTAATTGTATTATTATTTATATCGTCTTCCCCAACGATCGCCAACAGTTTAGTAATCGACAACGGATTTAAATTTGGCGATAAAGATCAACGGATTACAACATTGCTTGATTGCCATAAATGGTGGATTAGCAACTCATTGGCGACGACTTCAAATTTGGGGGATAAGGTTGGACGGTATAATACGTAAGTACCCTAATTTATCAAAAAATTATGTCTAGCCAAAACAAAATCAAGTCTGTATGAGGTAGAAAATAAACCGAAGTGACTGCATTGCTTGAATTTCAAACGCCGATTGGGGCAACCCAAATTTATTAATTTCCTAAGTCATTTGGGGTAAAGCAATGTAGATAAGAAATTATTATTTTCTTTTATTCCGTTTTATTTTCCTTCATAAATACTCCGGAACACCGATTATTTAACAAATTGATTAATTTCAAATGCATCGAACATTGTGAAAACAAACATAATCGTTTGAAACGATCGATCGAAAGCATATTAAGCCTATCCTAATTAGGGTAGGGAAAAAAACTGGTCTTACTCATTTGGAGGTGGGAAAATACAGATGATGATGCAAATTTACGATGTATCTCCAATCTTCTTAAGAAGTTTTATTGAAGTTTGCGAGTTTGCTAGAATTTTTTTCTAATATATATCTATACATATTATAAAATGAAGTCTCCTGAAGGCGTCTGCATGCTGGAACCACAAAAACTCGATAAATAGTTGATGGATATTATTAGATATATTTATACCATTTTGTAGAGTATTTATTGGGAAAGGTTTTAGTGCATTAAAATCTTACCCAAATTAAACAAAAATTAATGAATTAATATTCGAA